>MU223396.1:1014160-1041261 GCA_018584345.1 Thuja plicata
GAGTAATTCCCTCTCCTAAGTCTGTTTAGAAGAAGCAGCAAAGACATCAGTCATTATGTGACTGATGAATGGTTGACTACTCTACTTCTGGAGTAGTACCTGTGCCTAAAGAACTATGGCGCCCTTTGCCATTGATGTCAAAGGGGGAGTATATAGTAAGGAGGAGAATGTACTAAGGGGGAGCATATACTCTGGGGGAGTATATAGATGGAACAAAAACTCAGACAGAGGAATTGCAGTAGTATAGAGGAATCTTTGATGAGGATATTGAGAAGATTGTAAAATAAAGAGGACACCATGAATAGAGGATGTTTTTGATATCATATGTTTCCATCAATGTCAAAGGGGGAGATTGTTGGAGATTTGATTCTGAGCAATTGATTGTTTGTATGTTTGTCATTGATGACAACATATAATACATAGTAGTAATTATGTATGAACTTATCTGAATGATGACATGAAGACTTGTGTGGATAGATACATGTTTTTGACATGGTTATTATGTTATGTTCATACACACAGACCCAGATATGATGTTTCAGTAAAGTTATGCAATTTTGTTATTAGCAATTACAGTTCTATAAGTATAACTATTTAGGGCTGATGTATATAACATGTTACATGAGTTGCACCTATCTTCAGGACATTCGTGTGTATATTCATGTTTAGTTATGAGTTGATAATACAAATCCAAAGGTGCCAAATGTGCTGCAATATAATTACAAAGTTATGGTTAATTTGGTGAGGCCGACTCAGTGAAGCGTTGCATCTGTTCAGCATTGACTTGCGTAGACTTAATATTGTTTGCGTGCTTAGTTAAGCCAACTAAGATATTGATGAAGTGTTTATAAGAGTTTACATGACCTTCTAATTTGGAGAAGATACTTATAGTAATTCAATTGTGATACGCTAAGTGTGAATGATACAAAAAGTGAAGAAAGATGTACAGAGCAGATTATCAGAGTTGGTTCATTTATCAAGGGTCTATGTGAAGAAGAAGTGAAAGATTGTAACACATTAGAACTAATCAAGAAAGAAGGTCTACTCTATAGTTCATCATCAGATATAGTGCATATCTGTTATTCAGAAGGTTGCAGCCTTCACCATCAAGCAGTGAGCTTTTGGACAGTGAGTCCACCACCCTTAACAGGGTTACTTGTAAAAGACTCCTAACAGGGTTCAACCCTTAACCAGGTCACTATACTTATTGCATTGTATTGTACAACTCCTAACAGGGTTGAAATATCTTCTAACAGGGATTACTACAAACAAGTATAGTTTATTGTGGGTGCTAATTCCCACCGGGGTTTTTACCATTTGGTTTCCCCGTAATCAAATTGTGTGTTGAAGTACTGTGTTATTTGATTATGCATTTACTTTTTTGTACACTAATGTTAAAGAAGTAAAAAGTGACTGAAGTAACTGATAACTGATTCACCCCCCCTCCCTCAGTTATCCTTTGGGACTATCCTAACAATTTCAATCTTGCATATGCATATTGTCATGTTTTCTTTCTTTTTTAAAAATAAAACCTCCACTCTTCCATCATTGGCGTAGGCTCTAATGCATATGGAGCTTTCTATTTATGCAATGTTCTTCTTTTAAAAAGAAAAACTCTCCCCATAAAAACCAGCGCAACCTCCAGCATGATGTATCTGGCAAAGAATGTGTTTAAAAATTTAAAAAAAAGCCCCTCCATAGGGCTGGGCGCCTCCTGCCACGGTTTCAATTTTGCATTTGTATTTCATTTTTAAATATTTTTGGTTTCCATCATGGGCAAGACATCAATATTTTGTGAGCTTCTATGCTGTAGTCTTTGGTGTAACACCTCAAGCATCTAAATATAAAATTTCTCATCCCTATTGATTAATGAAGGATCTTCAGCATAACATACATATATGGATGTCACCATACTTTCTACCACAACAAGAGTCAAACTAATTAGAATCATTCCCATCAGTGGCACATCTCTAGAACAATCAAATGCAATCAGAGACTCAACTGCATTTGAAAATTTCATTGGTAATGTGTTGTTTAATATCCATGCTCGAGTCCTCTTCATGGCCGAATTGTTTAACAAAGTGCCTCAAAAATAGTCGTCAAATGGAATGCAGTGATTTGAAAGATATGTGCATGGTGGTAGTTACTGATTTTCAACATCTCGTCTCCTTTAGCATTACACTTCATTTTTTTTCAAATAATAATGCTATGTTCCCAGTAATGCTTTCACAGTTTTTTCTCAATGTTGTTGCAATTGATACTTTTTTGTTTATGCTTCCACATTTCTCCACAATCAAAACTTATGAATGCCACCTTAATATTTGATAGACCAAACTAAATTAACGGTGCAATTTGGATTATTGAACTAACAATCACTAACAACTGACTTTTTCATTTTTGCAAATTTAACTCATTTATGGCATCTAGCCTTTGGAGACATCTTTTGAAAACTGATTGAATACAACTTTGCAACCATGGGAACCATATAGCACACTCATCTCCAATGTGTGAGAAATTTTCATCAACTGGATCTACTTGAAAACATTTAGGAAAAAAGATAATAAAACTCAAAATAGGCAACTTTATCCAATCTGCAAATTTAAGTATTCATTATACAAACACTATTTAAAATGCAAATCAGAAAAGTATCGGATCAACTCCTAAGGAGACATCACTTGTCAAGGTGATTAATTCACCAATAATGAATATGCACGCAAAAAGGCTTCTCCAAATCTTACTCTAGGTGCAAGGTGTGAATAATCAAACCTAGCAATATCCAGAATACTATGTAGGTGAAAAATGTTGAAACACCATAAATCTTATTTGGATCGGTCATTGAAAAATCACCAAATCACATTCTAAAGCTTCACCATTAGGTTAGATAGTACACTCACATGCCATGAGAGTGATGCCATAATCAGTTCTTGGAAACAACTTTCAGATAAAAATTTACCACTCTGAGAAAATGACTAATTTGCAAACTTGATTCTGTTATGTACTGCAAACGTCATAAACTGCCTTTAATACTGAATTCATAAATTCATCAAAATGAACCTTCAGAATCTCAACCTCTCAACATGGATTCAATGTCATATGTAGAATACAAAACCTCAATTATATTTCTCTAAAAGAAAACTTTTCAACTGATACAAATCTGCAAAGTTAGCACCTAACAACTTTGTCAACTCAAACTTGGTGAAGAATGCAAAAATCTGATTTGGAATCATCATAGAAAAATGATCAACTGGATTGATCAAAGTCTGAAAATATTCAAAGGAGTTCACTTCCAAGTCTACAATGTAGAACAAAATTCAACTAATTTTGACCTTGAACCAGGTGCAAACAAGGAAAGCACAAAGTAGGTCACTTAATTCTGAATTTTGCACATTCAGTAAAACTTAATAAATTGGAAATGGAAAGGCCCTAGCAAAGTAAATAACTAGATTGGCAGGAGTTTGAAACTCTTCAAATGGGTAAAATCTTATGTTTAAAATATGATGGCCAACTCAATTATCCAAAATTTTCATCTGGGTATACATTTTCAAGACCCCAAAGTGGGCAACTTAGTAATTCTGCACTTGAATACTCAGGAAATCAGAATTATTTGCTAATAGAATGGTTCTAGAAAACTTGTCATCCGATTTCATAGGGATCTGTAAACTGGTAATATTGATTCATTTTCATGCTTAAAATACTTGGGAACACATCATGATGTCATACCTATCCATATGATCAAAGATGCAGGCCTTCAAAGTAAGGTATTCAGAAATCCGCATTCAACAATTTTGGGAAACTTAACAAAATGCCAACAGAATCAGACTGGAAAACTACTCAAATGTATTCATCATGATCTGGAAACTGAAATATATGAATTATTTGACCACTAGAACATAGTACAAAATTAATTTTTTCAATTGAATCAACTGGTCAAAAGTTATAACCAGTCAAACTGGGCTATTCAGATTTTTGGGTAGAACAAAGATATACACAAATCTGGGCAACCAATTTTGGGGAATATGGAAACTTATCAAATGGACTTGGAATGACCTAAGATCTAAAACATAAGTTATCTGACATACATATAAAACATTCCCAAAATAGTGACCCATAAAACTCAACAGGGAGCAAGATATTTAGAAGCAAACTGGGCAAGTTACAACAATTTGACACTTAGCAAAAATGCAGATTTATGTAATCAGCTTCAACTGGCTATTCCCTAAACATGTCAAAATTGAAATTTAGGAGTTGGAACCCACTGCATATGCCAAATGAAAGGCACTAAACCTTCTTCCCAAGTGGTACATCATGAAAATCAATAGGGTGCCTTTTACAAGCACTCAAACTAAGCCTTCTCACCAAAGTTTTTAAGGGTACACATTTTGCCTTATTGAAAACTTCAAAATGGTCACTCCAAATTTGTGCCAAATTTGAGAGTACCAACAACTATTATCATTGAAATAAGTATGGTCATAAGGATAATGAGTGTAGGGCTAGAATCGACAATCAAAGGCCATATAACTCCAATCGACAAAGACCAAATCAACAAGGCAACTGATTGAATGTTACCTATTCTATTTGTCACAATTATGGACACACAACACTGAATTGCAGGATGAGAACTGGTAGAGGAAATGCTGGACTGTGGAGACAAACTGGTATGGTATGTTACTTTTGTGACACGATTGGACATCTTGCTAGGTCTTATAGAGCTAAGAAGACAAACACAGGAGGTCAACTAGTGAATAGACCTGTTGATGATAAAGGCAAGAAGCTTGAAAATGTAGAAGGAATTAGAAAGTAGATGAAAGAAGCATGGGTTAAGAAAGGTGAACTTAAATCTTCTAAGTTGACAGAGAGCTCCACAACATCAAGTAATGTGGAGAATTATTTATCAAACTAAGTTAAAGCTATTGACTTAGGGGGAGAAAATCAAGTAAGATCTATAACCTATCCCCTAATTTGTGTGCGCAGTAAGATCTATCAACATATTTAGATGCCTATTGATGTTATGAAGGAATTTATTGAAGAATCTTCTATTTTATATATTTTTGTGTGACTGCATAATGAATTCATTATGAAATAGTGACTTTTTTGATGGTCTAGCCATTGCAACCAGTTAAAGGTACTATTTGACCGTTACACTTATTACTTGGAAATGAAATGTTAAAAGGGAAAAAGTGAAGTCCATTCATCACAATGAATTCTACAAGCTAAGCAGAGCGCTTGCAAGTGATTCCAAGTCAATTTGAAGTGATTGCAAATTTAAAGTTGTGATTTCAAGCTAGAATTGAAGTTGTGTTTGAAGAACCCCTTTTGATGAACAAAGTGGTATTTCTTTGTGTTGCAAAGGTACTTCTATGTTTTGTTAAAACAAATAATTATGACCACTCCTTATTGATTAAATTTATTGACAAATTGAGGACAATATTCAAATTGCATCCTATGAAGGCAGTAGAGAATGACCCCGTAGGCGCTTTTTCTTCAATACCGTATGGTGTGTTGTTGAATGATGATATAAGATCATTTGTTCATTGTAAGATTGAAGATCTATGTCCAAGTGTTATCTTCAATGCCTATACCAAACTATGTTAAATATCTGGTTTGAAGGATGGACACAAGCATTTAGCAGACAAGGGTTTTTCTTATGTAGTTGACCTATGCAATGATTTCAAACTTGATTGGATCAGATATGTGCATTATAATGTTCATGACTAGTTCTTATGGTTGGATATGAAGCATAATATTACCAAGGAGATTATTCATGTGATGAATGGGTTGTGTGTGATCGGTGATGATCTTGTTCTAAGGATGATACCTACTGATGAGGTTAGTCGACTAACCAAGTTGAAGAAAGATCAATGAGCTATGACAATCAACACCATTAAAAATATCAAGGTCAAGTTTGGATCTATGGTGATCTATTTCAAAGTTTATCAATCGAGTCAATTAAACAATGTTCTTGGTGGTGGTATTCATGCTGCATATCAGATGGTGAAGGAGAATTATCAATACGATCTGTGTGAGGTCGTGAGAATTCATTTATTTGTGAGCATGGGAAGAGTCAAGGAAAAGAAACAAAATTTCAAGTATGGTTCGTTGCTGGTATGCATATTCTTCTACTTGCAAAATTATTTTCCTGGTATTGGTGTGATTCAGTAGTCAACCGATAAACTTGTAGTTGTAAAAATTAAGGAATGTATAAGAATGTTAGGAAATAACTTTACTAGTAAAATATGGTGCTATTTCAAATATTTCCTAAAATGAATGGATGAGAGAGAGAGAGAGGATCCCAATCAGTATAGTAGAGAAATACAAAGAAGACATATGTTTTGTTGTGAGTACTAATACATGTATGATGCAGACAGTACAACCAAGAACTTCTTGGGGTCTATCGATGAGCTATGAGGTAGATGGTGATATTGTATCAATCCATGCTGATGAGTTACTATCTAAACCGATCAATGCCAATACTCCTAGGTTTGGTACTTATGAAGAAAATTCCCTAAATATTCACTCACAACCTAAGGCACCTGTGATAGAAAGAAGAGTGAGGAAACAAATTGACGATTTAGCCAAGAAAAGTGGTATTACAAAGGATATGATAGACAAGATTAGGAAGAAGTATGTGTCTAAAGAGGTAGGATCCTCTACTGCTACTGCTACTAAAGAAGTTTAAGAGGTAGAGGTTGTATCTTCTACAATCGGTAAGGCAAAAAGAAGAGAAACTAGAAGTTCCACAGTGCAAAAGGAGGCTCCTTCTCCTGCAGTGGTCAAGGAAAATGAAAAGGAAAAAGAAAAAAACACCTTTGATTGCAAAGGAAGATTACAAGAGAAAGAAGAGAATATACCAAGGCTACAAAGAGACAAAATTTAAGAGTAAAAAGAAGGATACAACAGAGGAAGAAGAACCTCAAACTAATTCAGACAAAGAGCAAGCTAAGTTGAAGTCCAATAACAAAAGATCAAAGATTTTTGGCATGGAAATTGGGAAATTAGTTGAACCTAAGACTAGGAAATGTTTTACTGTTGATAGCATAGATGATGGAATAAGGGAATATGGTAGAGTGACAGATGACAACCAGTGCTATAAGAAATATGATGCTGAAGATAAGAAAAATATTGAAGATGCTATTGTATTCAGTTTGCATAAGATTTTTTGATTTCTTAGTGAATTGCATAAGATGATACCTGAATCACTTTACAAGAAGATAGATGCTAGGTGGAGATATGCTTTGAAACAATATAGAGAAATGATAGAACAAGCATTGATTCAACTTATTCTTGAATTGTCCATAGAAGATGTGAAGCTTGCAAGTGAGGCTACTAGACCTAAATTAGAAACAAGAAGTAGAGTATGCAAAATACTCATTGGTGAATCATAGGCAGTTCATGATGAGACTCTTGAAATAATGAAGAATAAATTGAAGAAAGAAGATGAACCGGTGGTTGATACTCAAGAGAAGAAACAAAAACAAGAGACTACCATTCAAGAGGTAACAGTAGATGAAATTGCCACTACTGAAAAAGTGATTGAAGAAATAATTGGTAATATACCTTCTGATACTTCACAACAAGTTCCTATTATTGAAGTTGAAGATGTACAAAGAAAAGAGGAAGCACATAAGGATAAAAATGAAGAGGTGGTGATACCTATTACAACTGATGTAGATTGACAGACATGTGATGTTGAAAAGAAAGACATAAGTCATGAAGCTAATGTTGCAGTGCATTTAGTAAAGAGGAAATTGGATCTAGGTGGAAGTTCAAGTTACAAGAAGAAAAGAAAAGCTATGGATATACCTGAGGAATAAATTGAAGATAAACTTGGAAGTGAGGATGTTGAGGTCAAACAAAGACCTATTAATGTTACCAAAATGAGTCCTAGTGAATTAATGAGAATATCTAAGCTATTAAAGTTGAAAGCTAAAAGGGACAAAACTAGATATGAAAATAAACAAGAACAAGTAGTTCAGTCAGCTATTGACATTCTTGCTGATCTTGTACCTAAAGTTGACTATGATCCTAATGTTACACCGATAGAGAAAATGAAGACATCGATCAATTCTACCATTAAGCAAGTTACTAGTTTGAAGTAAGTAGCCATGAATAAAATAAAGATGGATTATGAAAAGAGGAGGAATGATAATTTAATGGAGACTATTGCATCAGATAACAGAAAAATTATAGTTCTTGTGAACTAGGTGAAGGAAACTTTGAAAGATGTTGGAAAATTACTTGGTAAAGTTTCTGATTTTTTATTGTTTACCCAAGATTTGGAGCTAAAGAGAAATTAATCTCAATAGGAGCTCAAGTCTTTAATTGATAAATTTGATCCTATTTCACATTCTACTAACACCTATGGATCACAAGTTAAGGTTTTTAATCACAAGAAGAAGTCATTGCAAGAAAAACAAGACAAGAGAATTACTACTTTACTAGAATTAGAGACCTATTTGATTCCTACTATTGATGTAAAGAAAAAACATGTTAAAATTCAGAGGTAACACTTGGGTTAGTAGACATGACTTCACTTGAATATATGGAAGAGTTAGCTTCTATATTACATGGATAGATTAATTCTATAGAGCACTTGCAAAAATCATGGGATAAGTCTTTAGAGTCAGCCAAAGGCAATTTTAGAGATTTTTTTGAATGACTGTAGTGTAGGAGGACTGGGGCTTAGTCTTAAGGGGATAATTCTAATCACCCACAATTATGGATTGTGGAGAATAATTAGAACCCATGGTTCTTTTTTGTGATAAGGGCAAAATTATAAGTCCAATGTAGAGTCAAAATTGACCCTAAATGACCTTTAGGGACATTTTAGACCAATAAGCCAAAATGTTGTGATTAAGCCCAAGGGGGAAGGAAGGGAAATGTAGTGGCTAAAAAGGACCTAATAGTTGTAATATGATTTCCATGATTCATTTTTAGGGTCTCATAAGATTAGGAGTCACAATAAGTGAAAGTTGTACAAATTGCCAAAATGTTGCTGAGCAACTTTTGCAATTTGTTGTCAAAAAGTCGCAAAATAGCTAATTAGTTTGAAAATTGGTTTTTTTGTGTGGGGGAAGTTGTGTATGGGTGATTTAATACCCTACACATGAAGATGGACACTTGATGATGATTTGTAAAGTTTTGGCATTCGAAGAGAATAATGATTCACTATTTTCCTGTAATTTTTGATATAAGTATGGTTGGCACATGTGTGATCTGATTGGTAGGGAGGAATTTTCTTCATGGTTTGATAGAATAAATTTTTACCTTTTGAATAATTTTTATTTGAGTTCATTTGGTTAAGTTTGAAGCATTTTGTAACCAAATGTATGTAACCTCCTTTACTAAGGCTTTGGTGAGGATTTCCCAAACAAATGGATCTTGCTTGAGTTTCCACCATGGAATTTGTATGGCCCTGGGGGGAATTAAAGAATAGAGGATGTACTATATGGTTCTAAAAGTTATTTGCAGAGAGACCTTGGGGTTGTTGATAAAATGGATGCCCTAGGTGAGCATCTCAATGTGCTCATTGTGACTATGACTGCAAATTAGATTGCAGAGAGAAGAGTAGAGTGGTGAGAGACAAAAAAATGGTGGATTTGGTAGTTTATTATGTTCCTCTAAGTGTCTATGGTGGTAGGAGTGTTGGTGGAAGTGAAGAAAGGGGTGTTGCTTTGTAATTCAACTAGGATATAACCTAATTGCCTAATCGATGCAGAGTGATTTTGAAGTAATTTTTGGAAGATTTAGAAACCAAGATCTAGTGTTTGGATAGAAGTCCCAAAAGGGTATTTTGAATGCCCATTGGTTAATCAAGTTTTGTGAGAAGTTTGGAAGTTGTATCCCAAAAACTAGTAAACTAGGGCTACTAGGGAATAGGCCTATTTACTAGGTTCAAATAGATAGTTTGATGTTCTGAAGCCACTTGGAGGGAAATAATGATTGAAATGGATTTTTAAAGGTATTATAATGGTGTGGGAGTCTACTCTATCCAATATTATTTGATTTCCCACAAAATTCATCTCATACCCTTTTGGTAGGAATCAAGGGTAGATGGATAGAGGAGTGAGATGTTGAGAAATTGAAGGGGGTTTGGTTGGTGTTGTGAGGAGTTAGTAGACAACCATCTGAGGGGCTTGGAGTTTTCCAAGGAAAGGAGAGACACTCACTTAGTTTGTGGGTCTTTTGAAGGAGAAAACTATAGTTTTACAAGATCTTCATACAAGGAGACAAGAGTGCACTAACTTCTCCCCAACATATTGGTATGAGAGAAGACAAGATATGCTTGGGGAGTGCATGTATGATAAAGAAATAGAGGTGGAAGTGGAGACTGACACAATGCCTCCTAAAAACATGTCTCAAGAAGCCATCAGGAAGATGATGGAGGAGATGCTTGCAAAAGAGATTGAGGAGTTCAAGAGGTCTGGTGGTAAAGACAAAGATGTTGATGGTGAGAATGATGTAGATGAAGAAGGTGAAGAGGAAGAATCCCAAGAGCCTATAAGGGACTTACCTGCAGACTAGAAGGCATTTGTGGATGCATTGAAGTTAGTAAAATTTGATGACACTAAGAAGATACCAAGCTATGGGGGTGGCCTAGATTCTGATGAAGTCATTGAATGGATGGAAGCCATGAACAACCACTTGAAATGAATCAAGTGTCAAAGGGAGACAAAGTGAGGATTGAAAAAGGGAAGTTAAAAGGTTTTGCACTAGCATGGTGGAACTTCATTTAGGGAGAGAGAGTGAAGGAGGGTAGAAACATGATCTCTTCTTGAAAGACAATGAAGTCAAAGGTCAAGGCCCAATTTCTACCCACAGACTATGAAGTACAAATGTACAAGAGGATCCAAAACCTAAAGCAGGGGGATTTGGATTCCAGTGCATACACTGAAGGCTTTCACAAGGTGACTCTTAGATCTAAGAAGACAGAAGAGGAAGCAGAAAGAGTGGCCAGATATTTGAAAGGCTTGAGGTTAAATATCCAAGAAGAGCTAAGTCTCTAGGCTCCTAAGACAGTGATTTTTTTTTTCAAATGGATCTTAGAGTGGAGGAGAATTTAAGGAGAAGAGGTAATCAAAACAATAGAGGCAGAGGTGGAATAAACAATAGAGGAAGAGGTAGTTTTGGTGGAAAAGGACAAGGCTAAGGATCCCAATGGGATTTGATCCCTAGAGAGAAGATGGGGGACTCAAGTAGTAGAGGAGGCTACAGAGGCAGGGGGTCAAATGAATGAAGATCTAATTGATCAGGTAGAGGATCCAAGTTCTTTGGAATGAAGTGCTGCAATTATGGCCAATTGGGGCATCTTTCTTATAGGTGTCCATAGAAGGCTTCCACTTCTCAAAGAAAAAAAGGAAGGTCAATTATGTACAAGAAGATGCTGATAGTGTACATTATTTTGAGGTGTAGTTGGCATCATAATTAGTGGGAGAAAACTTGATGATAAAAAGGACATTGCTGAAGGAACCTGTCAAGGAGGAGACACCTCAAAGGAGAGGACTTTTTAGAATCCAATGAAAAATGAAAGGTAAGTTGTGTAAAGTTATTATTGATTCAGGTTGCACATATAACATAGTTTCATTGGAAGCAGTAATTAAGTTGAAATTGGAAAGGGCTCCTCATTCTTTCCCTTATAAGGTCAGTTGGTTGAACACAGGGAAACATGTGGTGGTTAATGAGAAAGATTGGGTAGAATTCAGTATAGGGGGTATAAGGATAATATACTCTATGATATTCTACCAATGTATGCATGTCATCTTATTCTAGGTAGACCATGAAAATTTGATAGGAAGGCTCACCATGATGGTAAGAAGAATTCATATGCATTTCAGAAAGATGGGATAACATAGGATACAACCCATCAGAAATGAGAAGGATGCCAGTCAAGTGGGCCCTAGTATATTGATGGTGGGAGAGGAGTTGCTAGATACCTTGAAGGAAGTGTATGCACCCTAAAATGGTCGCCTAGACTATGGACCCCCATTCTTCAATTTATCAAATGATAGAATCAATTTATCAAATTCTTGAATCAATGCCTTGCAGCATTTTCAATTTAACTCAATTTCCTTGATCAAATCGTACTTAATCCAATTATTTCAATATTTCCTAAGGTTTGATCATTTCATCAATAATCTTATTTAATTAAAAGAAAACACCCCTTTTAATTAAATAAAATGATCTTATTTAATTAAAAGAAAATACCTTTTTATTAAATAAAATAATCTTATTTAATTAAAAGAAAATCTCTATTTTAATTAAATAATTTTATCTTATTTAATTAAAATTTATTT
The DNA here is from genome assembly GCA_018584345.1 of Thuja plicata. Taxonomy (NCBI): domain Eukaryota; kingdom Viridiplantae; phylum Streptophyta; class Pinopsida; order Cupressales; family Cupressaceae; genus Thuja; species Thuja plicata. The sequence goes on from MU223396.1 coordinate 1,026,451, forward strand.
TTTTAAAATTAAATAATCTTATTTAATTAAAAGAAAAAATCCCTCTTCTAATTAAATAAATAAAATCCCCACTTAAAGCTCTCTTTTTGATGAAAAAAAGGAAATAAATCAAATAAAAAATAAACAAAACTCTTTTTTTTCCACACATTCCTAAGTGGTGGGCTTTTCCCTCTCACTTGCCTTTTAGGGATTTATCCCTCATTTCTCTTGAAGATGCATTCATCTCCACACTTCCTTTATAAGGATCCCTCACCTTCTCATTTGAGAGATCACGATTTTATGTTATTTTTATGCTGTAGGTTTTAAAGCGATTTTGGAGGAGAGTTTGAACACTTGAGCTTGAACATTGCAACTTCTCTTTTCTTGTCTTCTTCTCTCATGCATCCATGGAAATCCATTTAGATTAATCTTGCACTTGCATGTTAGATTAGATTCATATTTCATTTCATAGAATAATCTTGCATGTGTATTTCTTTTCATAGATTAATCTTGCATATTTCCTTGATAGATTAGTTTGCATATTTCCTTTTATACTTTGTTATCATATAAATTAGTTTAATTTCATGCATTGTTCATATAGAATAGTTTCCACTTTCATTTGCAATACATATTTGATGATCATGGAGACTAGCATTCTTGCTCTTCCTCTTTGAATCTCTCATTTCATAGTGTACTTGCATGGGTATAAACTAGGTCTAAACTGAGGGCCTTCATCAAAAACCCTTGCACTCCATGATTAGGGAGCTATGAGTCGCCATTTGAGACCTCATTCTTGAGCAATCTTGAATACAATGACTCATAGAAGTGTGTCAACATTTTAGCACACATTTTTGGCACCCACCGTAGGGAAGAACATCTATTTCTATCATCACATTCAAAAATCCCTTCTATCTTCTGTCTATTATTCTCTTAGTGTCTTTGAAGCTCTCCTTTTGAGCCAAATTTGACCCCATCATTGCGTTTGGAACATTGTTTTGGTTGAAAACGAGTATAAACTCGCCCATATCCAGCGAAAGTCAAATCTGTGGCAAATTTCTTTTGCCTAAGCAGGATGTATGACCCATTGCATAGAAATCAAGGCAGCTTTCAAATTTTTCTACATGCAGCCCGAGGTAGAATTTTGAAAAAAAAATCTGAGAAAAAAAAATCAAAAAATCAAAAATCAAAAATCAAAAATGAAATATCAATTTTTTTTTACTGTGTTAAATTTGACGGCCATATGACCGTCACAATTTGGGCCTTCTGTGACAGCCCCCAGCCTATCAATTTTAATGCTGCAATCTGCTGACGTCAGTAGAGTTTGAAAAGTCTTTGCCTTCACCATTGGAGTTTTTGAAATTGCAGTCTAACTTCAAACGATCATATCTTGCTCATTTTAGGTCTAAATTGAGTGCAATTTTTTTTATTTTGGGTAGAATCATATGAAGATTTTTGGATTGTTCTTAGTTTCTGGATTTGAGTCATAGATTTATCAGAAATTGCAGGTTTTCATTAATGTACTTATCTAATCCTCTATTTTGTAGCTTCCAAAGCCTCGTACGGGCTCATACGGTAACATTTTTTAGTGCAATGTTTTTTGAAAGTGCATAATTTTTTATCTACTTTCTGAATATGCAATCAGATTTATAATTTTTTGAGTTTTCTAATACAGATGAGTTTTGGGCTTTGTTGTTCTCTGACTTATCTTGTTGATTACAACCTAACAGTGGTTTGTAGGATGTTTAAAAAGAAGACTACAAACACTGACTACTAACGAATCATCTTGTAGGTTGCCTTGATCGATAGAACGCTAAACATTGTGCTTGCATTTTGTTTTTTTATATTAAAATAGGAACACACATGCAAGACTTTTTGAAATGAACTTATATCTGATGTTTAGGGATGACAATAATGTTGGGAAACTATACTCTCGCCCTTTTGGGATGATAAAAAATATATAAATATTGTTGTCATCTTCTTATGTGTCTGAAGTGTCTTTTTAGATTGTAATCCTAAGAATTATATGAACGTATCCTCTCCCCTCACCTTTGTGGATCTTGGGTGTAAGAGAAATTCATATAATTCTTTTAGCGTGGCTACCTCCTGAGAGCTTTAACAGAGCTGGTGAGAGTGGGTTTCCCAATTGGTAACAGGCTAAAGCCAAGCCCTTCCAAACTGGTATATAAAAAATGTCATTGTGATTAATCTCACAGTGAACATGTGTCAATTTTGCTATGTCGACAGAAGATCTCCCTCAGTACCCTCATGGTGTGTAAAAACCTACTAAACGTAACTTCTGTAGGTTGGGAGGCCTCCTTCTATCTTCTATCTATTATTCTCTTAGTGTCTTTGAAGCTCTCATTTTGAGCCAAATCTGACCCCACCATTGCGTCTGGAACATCGTTTCGGTTGAAAATGAGTATAAACTCGTCCATATCCAGTGAAAGTCAAATTTGTGGCAAATTTCTTTTGCCTAAGCAGGGCATATGACCCGTTGCATAGAAATTGAGGCAATTTTCAAATTTTTCTGCACACAGCCCGAGGCAGATTTTTGAAAAAAAAAATCTGAGAAAAAAAAAATCAAATATCAAATTTTTTACTGTGTTAAATTTGACGGCCATATGATCGTCAAAATTTGGGCCTTCTGTGACGGCCCCCAGCTCGTCAATTTTAATGCTGCAGTTTGCTGATGTCAGCACAGTTTGAAAAGTCTTTGCCTTCACCATTAGATTTTTTGAAATTGCAGTCTAACTTCAAACGATCATATCTTGCTCATTTTAGGTCCAAATTGAGTGTAATTTTTTAAATTTTGGGTAGAATCATCTGAAGATTTTTGGGTTGTTCTTAGTTTCTAGATTTGATTCATAGATTTATCAAAAATTGTAGGCTTTCATCACTGTACCTATCTAATCCTCTATTTTTCAGCTTCCAAAGCCTCGTACGGGCTCATACAATAACATTTTTGAGTGCAATGTTTTTTGAAAGTGTGATTTTTTTTATCTACTTTCTGAATATGCAATTAGATTTATGATTTTCTAATTTTTCTAACGCTAACGAGTTTTGGGCTTTGTTGTTCTTTGACTTATATTGTTGATTACAACCTAACAGTGGTTTGTAGGACATTTAAAAAGAAGACTAAAAATAAAGACTACTAACGAATCGTCTTGCAGGTTGCCTTGATCGATAAAATGCTAAACATTGTGCTTGCATTTTGTTTTGTTTTATTAAAATAGGAACGTACATGCAAATTTTTTTAATATAAATTTATATCTGATGTTTAGGGATGACAATAATGTTGGGAAACTATACTCTCGCCCTTTTGGGATGATCAGAAATCCAGAAACATTGTTTTCATCTTCTTATGTGCCTGAAGTGTCTTTTTAGATTGTAATCCTAAGAATTATATGAACGTATCCTCTCCCCTCACCTTTGTGGATCTTGGGTGTAAGAGAAATTCATATAATTATTTTAGCATAGCTACCTCCCAAGAGCTTTAACAGAGCCAGTGAGAGTGGATTGCCCAACCGGTAATAGGATAAAGTCAAGCCTTTCCAAACTGGTATATAAAAAATGTCATTGTGATTAATCTCACAGTGAACATGTATCGATTTCGCTATGTCGACAGAAGATCTCCCTCAGTACCCTCATGGTGCATAAAAACCTATAGAACGTAACTTCTATAGGCTGGGAGCCCTCCTTAATGGGGCTAATCTGCTGCATGTATAGCCTCCTGAACGGATGCCCTAACTAAAAAATTTGTTCTAGTGACCAAAATCTCTTTATTTGTTGGCATAGAAGGTCAGAGACCAACTAAGACGTCCCACCTTTTCATGGCTCTTAGTAGAGACAATGGTCCTTTCGGAAGTGATTCCCTTTGGATTCAAAGCTTGGTGTGCTTGAGAAGTGAGTGCACTATAAGGAGGAGCCCGTGCCTCCAAGCTTCTAAGTTGTCCGCTATGAGTAGGCGTAGCTGAACTTCAGTTCAAGTGGGAATTCAATAGATATTGCCCTGGCTTACCTAGGTTGTGGTGTGACTGTTCTTTTTTAACAGCAAACCAATCTTCTTGATATGTCTTACATGAGTGAAAGATCAAAACAAAAACCAAACATTTAAAGAAAACAAAAAAATGATCAACAAATCTGCATTCTTTAGTGTCAAACTGTCAACTTGCTCAATTTGCTATCCTGACATTTTCAGTCTTCCTTGGTCGATCCGAGTTAGATTAGGTCACTTACCCTACTGTTAGAAGCTTGTTTACACTTTGGATTCTTGCGTCTTGACCTCTTGAACTAGTAATATTTGGTTTCACAAGTGACCTTGCTTGGAGTTGGTGAGCTAGAAACTATCCTTGTTGAGAAGATAAACCTTTAGATCCTTTGATAACACACTTGGAGAGTTTTAGTAATCTATTGTCAATTCACTTCCATACAAATTCAAATTCAATCAATATAACTTGGGTAAATCATCCTCCTGATCCATATGTGTTAGGGTATTCACCCGTTTAGTGGGCACCTCTATGGCAGTGCTAGTTTATGCCTCTTGCAAAATTCTATCTTATCACCTCTCTTTTGGACAAGTGAGTGCTTTTACTATCCTGGTTTGGTACCAATGTTTCTTAGGGTCATCCTATCACCTAGTACCTTTTCTTTCATTTCAGTTACAACAAGATATCAAGTAGATCAAGGAAAGTGACCTCAAGTAGTCTTTAACCAATTACCCCTAGTTCAAACTCGCCAAAAACATAAGGGAAAAGAGCCTGTATTTGATCAATCACCCTGGAACAACTCAAAAATTTGGTTTGATTCCAAGAGTAACCTTAGTGAGTTGAGTACACCCTTAGCATCTTCTTGCTCAGATATGGATATGAGTTACACAATGACTCGATGAGAGAGGGGAGAAATGGATAAATGCCTTGATGACATATTTGAAAGACATAGAGATAACATTCTATTTGGTGGTTCCTCTCACGGAAGATGACCAGTCTCACCCCTCATCTCAACTAGATATCTGGATGCACACCAAAGGGCTGAGAGAGGTAAGAGGCAAGCCTATCAAGATGAACAATCAAAACATGATAACCAAGCTGATGAACCTTATGACACTTGTGTGAATGCAACATACACCAATGACTTGTTTAGACATTCAAGACCAAGTTCACCACTCAAAACATCTTCCAGATAAATGAGTGAAAGACTTAAGAAAATTGAGCATGAAAAGAAATCCTTCCTAGATGAACAAGCTGCAAAGGAAGAGCAATTTAGACTCCTAGAGTTGGAAAGACAAGCCTTGTTGGAGGTAGAAAGGAAATCCTTTCAGGAAGAGAAAGATATACTCTTGTCTCAACAACTTAATGATCAATTCAACAACATGTGTGTTGGTGGTGGAAACAACCCTCCTCCATCCACCCCTCCTAAGACTCCACTAAGTGGAAGACATTCGAGAATACCATCATGATCTCCTAGCCCTAGAGGAAGAAGGGCTTCAAGACATGATCATTATAGGAGACTAACACCTCCTAGGAACTCAAGAAAACCTTCACAACATGCTCACCATAGTTCACAATATGGGGGTAGTAGCTTGAACTTTGACCTCACCTCCTAGGACTTCATGAAAATGCAACAAGAACCACTTTTCCAATAGTATGTGGAGAAATATTTAGAGAAAAACAAAGACAAGTTCCTAGAGAGTTTAATCAACAAGGGTGCTAGAGTTTCCTACAACTTTGACGTGGACAAGAAGATTAAGAAGAAAGGTCCATCTCAAGAAGAAGAGATCAAACAACTTAAGAGCATGATGGAAAAAATGTTGGCACCCAAGAATTCATTCTCACTTGATTCAATTTGTCCTAATCCTTTTGACAAAAGTGTTAACATGAATGACTTCCCTAGAAAGGTTGAGATCCCTCAATATGACAAGTATGATGGAAATGGAGATCCACATGATCATGTATGCCAATTTTATACCACAAGTTTTGAGTTCCATCAGGATGACTCATACCTCATGAGATTGTTCCCAAGGAGTCTTAAGGGTCAAGCGATGGAATGGTTCGCCAACATAACTCCCCTTGTTAAGACTTTCAAAGAGCTCATCCATAGATTTGTTTAATACTTTGCATACAATCTTTCAAGATCTATCACCATGTTGGACTTATGAAACTTAAAGAAAAATCAAGGGGAATCCTTTGTTACTTTCTTACAAAGGTGGAGACGACAATGCTCTCGCTACCCTAGGACCATTCCTAAAAATGAAAAGATTGACATCCTTGTTAACAACTTGGTTCCTGAAATGCGGTATGAAGTTAGGAAGATGGTATTTGATTCCTTTGACACCATGGTTGAAACCACATGTAGGATTGAGGATGTTTTGAAAGAACAAGGAATTTTGACCAAACATGGAAACATCAACGACAATGGTCAAAATAATAACCCTAACAAGGATAAAGGAAAGAACTCACACTGGAATAGGAACAAATAAGTTGTCAATGATGGAGTTGTGGACTCCTCCCAACCCAAAGATGAAATTGTGCTCCACTTGTCTAGTGTTGTTCAAGCCATGAAACTCAACGCATCTAATAAACTAGAGAACAAGCCAAGATACCAAGATAGGCCTAAGAAAGAAAGACATCAGTTTTCAAAACTTGGTGATTCATATGAGGATGTCTTGAAAACCCATATTGCCAACAACCTTGCACATCCTCAAGATCCCGCAAAGCATTATATACCTCATGCTAAGCCACATTGGTGGGATGAGAAAGCCTTTTGCAAGTTTCACAATGGCATTGGACGTGATATTGAAAACTGTTAGAAACTCAAACATATTATCCAAGATCTTGTTGACAATGGAAAACTCAAGGTAGTTGGATTGAACACCAACACCAATCATAAGGCATTCAAAGAAGCTCTTCCCAAGTATGAGAAGGGAGAAACCTCTAAAGATAAGAATGACAAGGCTGAGATCAATTACACTTACATAGATGTAGAGAATGTTGTCAACATGCTTGAATTTGTTAAAGAAAATGTCAACATGATGAGGGATAAATATCCCTATGGTTATGATCTAGACATGGACTCTCCTCCTATCTTTGATGAAGAACCCATCGTGGCGCTAAGGGGTCCTAACTCTAGAGGTTCATCTCAAACTCTTAATGTTGTCACATGAATTCAAGGTCCCATTGTCATTAGAGGACCCAGTTCAAGTCAACCAAGTAAACCTAAGCAAGTGACATCCAAGAATGTCACCTCAAAACCAGCAGTCAATCCTAAGTTGAGCTATAATCTTGTCGATTAGTTGCAAAGAACCCCAGCTCAAATTTTGATCTTTGAGCTCTTAGAGTTGTCCCCGAGACACAAGTAGGTCCTTGAGGATACTTTGCGTGTAGAAAACGTCCCCAATAGCTTAGACATTGATCAATTCTAAAACATGGTTAACCATATTGCTAGCCCTAATTACCTTAATTTTTCAGAGGATGATGATAAAGCTTTGAGCCACCCACACAATCTCTCTCTCCATATTGAGGTCATGATCCACAAAACCTATGTTAGGTGCGTGTTGATAGATGAGGGTGATGGGCTTAATATCTGCTCCTTTAGTCTTTTGAAAAATTTGGGTTATTCTGAACAAGTCATAAATACTAGGAAAAAGATCACCATCAAAGCCTATGATGAGGTTGAAATAAGTTCCAAGGGGTTGGCCATCCTTCCTGTTAGGATTGGCCCTGTTGAAAAATATATTTTATTTCAAATAGTTGATGCTGGCCCCCTTGCGTACAATATCTTACTGGGTAGACCATGGATTCATGATATGTAATCAGTGTCATCTACCTATCATCAGTGTGTTAAGTTCCCTTATAATGGAATAGAGATTTGTATACCGGGGGATAACACTTTATTTGTTAACTCAATTTCTGTGGGAGCTCATGTTCCCCTCAATAGATAAGCCAAAGACTTTGATGCAACCTTAGCTGAATGTAAAGACAAGCTCAAGTCAGTAGATCTTGGTATGGGGGGTATCAACTCAAATCCCTCACAACACTGCTAGTTTCACCCAAGTCTTATGGAAATCCTTCACAAGAAATGAGGCCTTCCTCTTTAGCTATGACTTTATTTGGCATGTTTGTAGAGTCCTTAGTGCCTATCCAAGATGAGAAAGAAGAGACATTTTTTAGAGACTAGATTTATAGAGAAGAGAAATACATGCACAATGAGAACTTCTCTCCCTCTCCTAAGGCTTATGGAAGAGGGTATACTTTTGTCAAATAGATGGGCTATCCCGGGCATGGACCTCTTAATCACAGATTAGATGCTAGAGCCGAACCTCTTGATCGTGCTCTTTTTGGATGCAAGTCTAAGAAGATGGTTGGCCTAGGATTTGTAGATCACAACAAGCACACTACTATCCTTGATAAGTCAGATAGTAAATATGAACCAAAATACATACCTAATTTGACAAATCAGCAAGACATGTGCAATGATTGGGTTCCTTCCACTAATCTCCTTTGGAGAGATTCAGATATTTCGATCACTCATGAGATAGTTGCAACTTTAGAACAAAATGAATCAGATGTAGAAGATCCTTTCAGAGAACATCAACACAAGAATCTTGTTCATTTAATGGAAAGAGAAGGTGTTACCCTTGATGAAACTAGACCTTCCACATCAAGATGTCTCAAACCTTCATGGTGTAAGCATCCTAGTCGCAGTTCAAAAACAAGTTCATATGAGTATGAATGGGACTCATTCTCAGAGCCTTCCATAGTTGACATGGATGTTGATGTCATCCACACTTATAGTTCTCAACCCAAGGTAGCTGATGAGTCACGTGCAGGATTAGAGGATTTGAACCCACATGTTTCCTTAGTGGACGATTCTTCACTTGTTAGGATGAATCTCGATTTGGGTAGCTTAGAAGGATACTTGATGGACTCTGACTCTTCGGTCACTAGAGATGATATCATTCACATTACAACCTTGAACTAGTCATTGACTTACCCCTTGTTCATCCTGACCTCATCGATTGGTCCCAACGCTATCAAGAACTTGAGCTCTTAACATTTCAAAATGATTATGAGATATCCTGTTACTTAAATGCCATTGAACCTATAGTCTCTTGCACCAGTGAACTGACTACCAGCATGATAGAGCCAAACATCAAGTACCTTAGTCACAAAATAAAAAGAAAATAAAATCAAAAGAATAGGAGCTCTAATGGCGAAAACCACAGTGTGGTGGTGTTAGAACCAAAAAAATTAAAAATAAATGATGTATCCAAGGGTGAAAACCTCTCTAAGCTGCCTAAGGATGAGGTACTTGATCATCTCCCTAGCTACTTTCAAGATAGATCTTCAATTCTTATTGAACCAACACAAGTAGTCAATTTGGGTATAGATGCGGCTCTATAGATAGTATACTTGGCTGAGTCATTGTCACCACAAGAAAAAGAATCTTACACTAAGTTCTTACAAAAAAAGAAGATCAATTTTGCATGGACTTATTCAGATATGCTAGGGTTGGACACTAATCTTATCATGCATCACTTTTCCATAGCTATGGGACTCAAACTAGTTAAACCAAAATTGAGAAAGATGCATCCTCACATAGCACTCTTAGTCAAAGTACAATTGGAGAAAGTCCTTGGTGAAGGATTCATAAGAGTTATAGCCTATGGTGAATGGATATCAAACATTGTACCAGTTTCCAAACATGAAAGATCCATTCGAGTTTGCACAAATTTTAGAGATGTAAATAGAGCATGCCCAAAGGATGACTTTCCACTTCGCAATATAGACATTATAGTGGATATGACCATAGGTTATGAGATTTATTCCTTGATGGATGGTTTTTCCAGGTATAATCAAATTAAGATAGCTCTTGAAGATCAAGAAAAGATTTCATTCACTTGTGCATTGGGTACCTATTGTTGGAATGTCACACCTTTTGGATTAAAAAATGCAAGTGCCACCTATCAACGAGCTATGACAACCATTTTTTCTAATGTGATGCATAAAAACATGGAAGATTATGTGGATGACACCTTGGCCAAGTCTAAGAAAAGATACACACACTTAGATAATTTAGAAGTCATTCTAGATCGCATGGAACAATTTAAACTCAAGTTAAATCCTAAAAAGTGTGCATTTGGAGTCACCTTTGGAAAACTACTAGGATTCATCATTTCAGCAAGAGGAATAGAGGCATACCCTGAAAAAGTCCAAGCAATTGTAGATATGCCACCTCCTCAAAACATTAGTCAAATGAGAAGTCTTCAAGGACATCTTCAATCTATAAGGAGATTCATTTCACAGTTGGCAGATAGAGCTCAACCCTTCAACAAGAACTTACACAAGGGAGTCAAATGTGTTTGGAATGAGGATTGTCAAAAGAGCATGATAAAATCAATAAATACTTGGCAAATCCTCCTATTTTAATGCCTCCTATCCTAGGGAAACCACTTATTCTATACATTTCAGTGAAAAAATATTCCTTGGTGGAATTAATAGCTCAACTTGATGAACATGGGAAAGAAAGAGAAATATACTGCATTAGCCACACTCTTGTTTCATATCAGGTTAACTACACTAGCATTGAGAAAGCTTGCCTTGCAGTTGTGTTTGCTTCCCAAAAGTTGTGACATTACATGCTTGTGCACACTATACACCTCATAGAAAAAATAGATCCACTCAAGTATTTTCTAGGTAAGGCTTCCCTCACAGGTAGACTTTCTAAATGGATGATGATCCTTTTAGAGTTTGACAAAGAGTACATTGAGCGTAAGGCGATCAAAGGAAAATCCATAGCAGATCAATTGGATGATTTCCCAATACAAGATAATGCACCTATTCAATTTGACTTCCCAGATGAGCACCTCATGTATATGACTGAAAGCACATGGAAGATGTTCTTTGATGGATCCTTTATGCAAAATGGTTCAGGAGCTGGTGTGTTATTTCTTTCTCCTCATGAGTACACGATTCCTAAGTCTTACAAGTTATTGTTCCCATGTACAAACAACATTGCTGAGTATGAAGATTTAACAAATTGACTTAAGATGGCCATAGAATGGAGAATCACAGAGTTACACATCTATGGGGATTCACAGCTGATAATCAACCAAGTTAATGATGAATATCACACAAAAAATGAGAAATTGGTACCTTACAAGAAAATGGTTGATTCCTTGAAACGATACTTCAGCTTTGTCATGTTTCAACAAATCCTTAGAGCAGAAAACAAAGAATTTGATGCTATGGATACACTTTCTTCACTCCTTCAGTTAGAGCAACATGAATCCAAATTTGAATTCCTGGTGGAAGAGCTATGTCACCCTATCTATGATGCCCAGGAAATTCATGTCATTTTTACCCTTGTTGGTCATGAGTCATCCCGTTACGGTGCCATTTACTCATACATTCATGATGGAATTATACCTATAACCTTTAACCTCTCTAAACACAGAAACCTTACCTGAAACTTCTCTTGCCATTCCCTTATCTCTAGTGATTTGTATAGAAAGGGTCTAGATGGAACACTTCTTAGATTCTTAGAAAATGAAGAATCCAACAAAGCATTAGTTGACATCCATGATGGTATATGTGGGGGACATTTGAATGGTCTTTCCATGGCCCGAAGGTTTCTTAGGGTGGGGTACTATTGGCCTATGATGCAGATTGATGTGGTAGCTTTTGCAAAGTCATGTGAAAAGTGTCAAAAACATGGTAACCTGATACATGCTCTAGGTAGGAAGCTCATTCCTTCTATATCTCATTGGCCATTTCAGCATTGGGCCTTTGATCTTGTTGGGAAGATTCATCCCAACTCATCAGGTGGACACAATTTTATTATCACTACTACTGATTACTTCACTAAATGGGTAGAAGCTATCCCACTTTTTGTTGCCTCAAGCAAGACAACTTCTGTATTCATTTTGAACCATATCATTTGTCTATATGGAGTGCCTTCTGAGATTATCACTAACAATGGAGGCTAGTTCAAAAATAAGGACCTTAAACAACTCTGCGAGAAATTCAAGATTAAACAACATTGGTCCTCCATTTACTTCCCACAAGGAAATGGTCAAGTAGAGGCATCAAACAAAACCATTCTTAAAATCTTACATAGAACGGTCTGTAAGAATGGTAGAGTTTGGCACTTACAAATAAATCCAGCTTTGTGGGCCTATAGAATGAGTATTCATACTCCTACTAGGGCTACTCCTTTTTTCCTTGCATATGGTGTTGAAGCAGTGTTACCTTTGGAAGTTGAGATTCCTTTACTTAGAGTTTTCCTCAAAGGTCTAGATACATATGAAGACTACTGTGCCATAAGACTTCAAGAGTTAGAACTTCTAGATGAGAAATGTCAAGCATCATTTGACCATATTAGGGTTTATCAAAAGTGCATTTCCAAAGCCTTCAACAAAAAGGTTCACCCTAGAGAATCCCAAGTGGGAGATCTTGTCCTACGTAAAAATCTTAAGAATCAACAACATAGAAATTAAAATGGAAAATTTGAACCTAATTGGCTTGGACCTTACATTATTACATCAGCTTTTGGGTCAAGTTCTTATTTACCATCTACAATAGAGGGAGAGTAGCTCCCTAATCCTATCAATGTCTTTCACCTGAAGAAGTTTTATCCATGATGCCAATTCTGTCTGGGGGCACCCTTTGTACATACTTATTGATCCTGAAAAAATCCAAAAAAATAAATATATTGTCAAAACATCTAAAAATTGGAAAATGTCCTGAAAAAATGGTCATCTTAGTGAAAACCTAGCAATAGGCACTTTGATGTATATCCAAACAAATTATATATTCCAAAAATACAAAAAAATCAAAAAATTAAAACCTTCAAAAAATAGAAAAAGTGCCTTGGTGAAAACCTGGAAACAGGCGCCTTGGTAGCGAAAAATTGTAATAAAATTAAAGTGGTGAAAACCTGGAAACATGCACTACTTGAGGCCTTTGCACCCCTATTTCTTAGCGCATGTCCTCAAAACTTAGCCTTTCTCCATCATGCCTTGTCCTTGTTACCTTGGTTTGGAATTGGTCTTTGTCTTTGTCTAGGGGGCATAACTGTGTTATCTTTGGTCTCTTGGATGCGTTAGTCTTTAGGACACCTCAAAAATGATGTTTTTTAACACCACCCCAACTATATTTTTCAATACAACCCCTGACATAGAGTGTTTTTCAACACTTATCAGTTTGGTCTTACCTAGTTGGGTCATGTGATCTTACCTACTTGCAAGCATTCGATCCTTATCCTCAAAACTCAGTATTAGTTAACACACTTAAATTTTAAGACACAACACATAATGCTTGAGCTATGCCATGATCTTCTCTTTGTGTGTTGACTGTTATTGATTTTTGTAGATTTTCCTTGTCTAATAAGTCTCTCTAGGATGCATAACTAGAGGACTTGAGGCATGGGGCATGTTTTTATGTGCTTTCCGCTTATGGGTGTGGTCTTGAAACTCTAGAGTGTCTCTTGTTGTCCCCTTGACACACTTAGGAGATTTGAGGCATCATCCTTGACTATTTTTGCACAACTATTCTTATGGTCATCCCAATATCTATGCCTTGATGCGAGCATGGTTTTGCTACATTAAATTGGGTAAGATAACATCAAAGTCATCTTGACCTTTATGTATTTGATGCTTATGTTAGAATATTTCCACATTCTAATCTAATATAAATCACATTCATATCTTCATAGTTGCACTTGTGACTGGTGATGATTGTGTGATTTTCTGATGTCCGTTAATAATGGCCCAATAATGAAAATAAGTTCCTTAACATTCTCTCATGAATGATGAATACAAAATCCTATGTTACAGTTTCTCTATTGCAAGTACACCTTTGCATTTTCATGTAGCTTACATTGTTAGACTTCATTTTAGTTTGAATTTTTAGGCTACATTATGAGTTTGAGAGGGTTTCCTTCAGCTTTCTTGTGGAATTTTAATCAACTGTGGTCATCTTTTGATCTTCATTTCCTTATCTTCTTTCATTATCTCAATCAAAATTTTCTATCTTAAACAGTTGATTGATTTTGGGGCATTCTCTTTCTTAAGGCAAATTGTCTTTCTTCTCTCCATTTCTTTCCACCTCTTCCAAAATTCTATCTTCCATTCACTTTCACCCCACTTCTTTTCTTCTAATTCAACCTTGGGGCATAATCTTTCATGCTTGATGATCTACCTTGGTTCTGTGATCATTATATCTTTCATCTTACATCAAGAACTGTATCTTTAGTTTGATTTGATCAAATTTATCAATTTGTTGTTTCTCCTCTATCTCATTTTGATTTTGATCACGAGGGGGCAGTACCTATCAAACTTCAAACCTTGATTCAACTTTATCAATCTTATAAATTGCTCTGCTTTGGGAAACCTTGCTTGAGATTCTTATCTTGGACATGTCAATTACCTATTTATAGGGGTTTTGACCTTTTTTTTTTAAACAACTTATCTTTGTCCTGATGTGTTCCCATAGAGATCACACATTAGTCAAAGAGGGGCAAATGTATGCACCCTAAAATGGTTGCCTAGACTATGGGCCCCCATTATTCAATTTATCAAATGACAAAATCAATTTATCAAATTCCTGAATTAATGCCTTGCAACATTTTCAATTCAAATCAATTTCTTGATCAAATCACAATTAATTCAATTATTTCAATATTTCCTAAGGTTTGATCATTTCATCAACAATCTTATTTAATTAAAAGAAAACACCCCTTTTAATTAAATAAAATGATCTTATTTAATTAAAATAAAATCCTTTTTTATTAAATAAAATAATCTTATTTAATTAAAAGAAAATCTCTCTTTTAATT
>MU223396.1:1048594-1063796 GCA_018584345.1 Thuja plicata
TATTTCTAGGAGATTTCAATGACAGGTGAAGACATGCAAGACATGTGGCAACTGATAAAGTTGAGTACTTTACACTCTTCCACAATCGTGGGGTTCCTATTTTCTTAGAGAATGGTAAAACCCTAATCCGGCTATCCTTGGAAGTTGCCCTAAAAAGGAAAGCACATGATATAAGTGTTTTTTAGGGTTACAGAAAAGGATACAAAAAGAGTGTATTGTTGGTATGATCTAGTGCTACTAGATTTGTCTTAGTGTGTCAATTGTCTCCTGAAAGAACTTGCATTGCAAGTGTGTTGTAACCATTGTGTTAAAGATAATACATTGTGCAAGTTTTGGAGTGTTGGGGTTATTTACCGAAAGGTTTTCCCCAGGGTAAATCATTGTGTCATTCTCTATTTTATGTATGCATGGTATGTGGCTGCAATATCATTGTTAAAGTAGTTAATGAATCTAAAATTGTAAGGATTTAAAAGAATTTGCACAATACTTTCCTATAGAGATTAGTGTAGGAAGCTATTTCCGCACCTGAGTTTCCTTACACCTTCAAGGTTACATCTTTTATATTAAAAATTTAGAGGATATATGCAAAAAATAAGTAAGAGAGAAGCATGATGAGGTTTAGGGGTCCATGCATTGTCTTTAAGAGGTCTTCTACATTCTGGAGCTGATTATTTGCATCATCTGAGTCTTCCTATTTTGGTCTTGTCTTTGTTTATCCTACATCCTAGGTCTTCTATTGGTCATGTTTCCTGCATCATCATGGAAAAGATGTTAGATCCAAATTAGATCTATGAAATACATGGTAAACCTAAAAGCACCATACATTAGTCAAACTTCCTGAATTGCATATTTACTGATGACATCAATGTAATGGAAAGGTACGCATCTACATTAACAGAATAATAGCATCAGAGAGGCATAACTTTATAAAATCCTTCACTATATATGAAAAATGCAATAAAGAAGAGAACCATGATTGATCACATTATTCTGAATTACTATAGTTTGTGGGTAATCATTACTTTGATTATCCAGATACTGTAGGAATCCAGAACAATGTAGCTATCTATTATCCCCTTTCTCTTAACAAGTTTCATGAAAATAATATTATCTTGCAAAAGTGAAATAGTTGTGGCAATGAAATGTTCAAACTTTCCAAAGACACAAAATAGAGGTAATGTTGTTTGTGAGTGTCATGAGCCTGTGCTCGAACCTCATGAACATGTGCAAATGTTCAAACTGTGCAAGCAAGTGAGATAAAATGCAGAATACACTAATGTTTCTAATAGGTGTAAGAAAAGGTAAAAAAGATAATGCCTTGAACAGAATGCTATAAAAAGGAAATAAATGATTGGTTACAATCAAATAATTAGAGTACACCAATGCTATTATGAAGTATGCATATACAGAAATAAAATGGTTAATCAGTGTTGTTGTTTTAAGTTATCAAACAAAGAAGAGAATGATCACATGCAAGAGGAGGATAGATAACTGTATTATCCATGTATAACATGATTTTTTATAATGATCAACTGGAAATGCATATTCAAGAGGAGAGGGATAACAAAAATGCTATTATAAAGATTTGCTAAGATCATAACATTTATCATCAAAATAGGGTTATGATACATGTTTTTTAAACAATGCTATGTCCAAATAATGATCAAATAACAAAGTGCATATGCAAGGGAAGGTAAGTAACAATTTGGTTATGATGTATGTTCAGTAAATAGTGTATGTACATATATATAAATGCTATTATTGGATATTGTTGTTCATGTTTGAATGATAGTATGAAATTTAGAAAAAAAACAATATGCATGTACATGAGAAGCTGTGCAAATGAGAAAAGAAAATCTACATGTTTAAAGGTCGAGCTTAGTTTCACATTATTACTCATGAGAGTCATGAGCCCGAGCTCAAACCTCATAAGGTAATTTATTCATAAAATATGCAGAAAAACATACAGTGTGCTCCCAGCTCAATAAAGAGTGATGTGCTTCTAATTAAAAATGTTGGTGTTTGAGCATTAATGTAAGTGTGCATACAGACAGCAAGGTCGCAGTCAAAGGCAAGATACAAACAGCTTATAAATGTTTCCATTTCAGCAATGATAGCATAGTCTCTATTTTTTTTAATGACCTTCAGACATGGTGGAGAGCCCAAATTATTTTAATCCACGGTTTTTGACAGAATGAGAAAGCCACCAAAGAAGCTGATTTTATCTCTCAGCTACAACAAATAGCTTGTATCTATTTTCTAGCAAGAAACCTCAGAAAATCAACAACATGTACAATTCAAAAGTAAACATAGCCTATATAGAATGCACCTAATAAGAACAAAGGAAAATCCAAGGAATAGATTATCTATGAGTTCCAAAGTAAAGCCGCAAATGAGAACCCAAATTTGTCACCAAAAAAGATGTAAATCATTAAAACCTTAAACAGTATTGTAAAGATTACAACATGTCTCAAGTAAAGGGAGTAATCATAATGGGTAAACATCAAATTTTACTTATCTGGGTATTACATATCAAGCATGGTGGAGTCCAAATGTAGAAGAGACACCATGTGTTAGGGTATGAAGACATGGGTGCATACTAGTTCAATTGGAGAGCTCAAAGTTCAACTATAAATGTAAAGGAGCGCCATGATTTAAGCAAAGTGGACTCCAAGTTCCAAAGTGAAAAACGTGGTGGAGACAATAAAGAACCCAAGTTCTCATGTTTGAAGGCATGCATGAAAATCTAACATCAAACAAAGAGAGTCCTCTGTATAAAGATGTAGCCTAAGTTTTCTATTTCAAAACTATTGGCCAATGCCATGTTGCATGACATCAAACTCCAAGTGACAAACCAAGCATGTGTGTAGTGCAAGTTCTAACTTAAAGAAACTATGAAAGTATGGATAGAAAAAAAACCATGTTTCATGGCAATGAAACTCTAGTGAAAGTGTAGAGAAGAGCCCATGGATGAAACCCAAATGCAAAGTCCATGCAAAGAAAGTCACGGTATAGAAAGAAGCTCGATGCCAGAGATTAAGGTGAAACTGCAGTCTATAAACTGATGCCAACTATCAGATTAGCCATGGTGAAACTCCATATTTTCATTGAAGAACAACAGAGAAGCTAAACAAAGCCATATCATAAGCATGGTGGTGCCAAACCCTAAACTTCTCCTGAACAAAAAAATGCAAAAATGAAATGGCTAACAATGCCTGTGTCAAGTTGGTTAGAATTTGAAGTCCAGTGAAGTACTGTGGAGTTAATGCCTTATTAACTATAGTGCTACTACAGTACCCTCAAGCTGCCACAAGTGTGGGATATTTTTCTGCATTATATTGGTCATGTTGACCTTAGCTTAGGCATAGTTGGGTTTTTATGTTATGGTATTGGGTTTTTCTATGAGTTAGTGGTTTATGCAAATATAGTTGGGGTTTATGCTTTGGGTTAGATTTTAAGGGGTTTTGTAATGTATTTTATTAAAAGTTGGTAAACTATGTAAAAGATGTAAGTCTTTAAAACACCAAATTTAGGAGGGCTTGTTGGGGGCTAGATTTTAGGCATCAATCATGCCTTAGAATTAGGGATATGCTATTTTGGAGGGGATTGAGTTAGGGATAAATTTAGGGCATCACTTATGCCTTAGATTTACAGATTCAACTAATTTAGGGGAGTTATCTAGCTGATTAGGAGGGATTTTGGAAGCTACATTGTGGGCATCATTTAGGCCTTAAAATTAGGATGATCTATCTATTTTGAAGAGAATTTTTTGCGGGGGATATTTCATTTTTGGAATTGGCCTTAGGGGCTATATATTTGAACTTCTTATTCATTTGTAGGGGTTCATAATTTGGGGATTAAGAGGTATTAGTGAAAATATTTTTCCTTTGCATCTTTTCCTTATATTTTGTAACCATTTTTGTAGATTTTGAGGATAATAGAGATGGCCTTATTATTCGTATATCTTTTTTTGAGTTATAATATCTATCCTTCCAAGTTTTCCGCATTTAAATGTATTATGCCTTTTAAGCATAGATTAGTGAATTTTTCCAAATTCCTATTCTAAGTTATAAAGAATAAACCTTTTGCATAAATTAGCTATTTTTTGGTTAAATTTTTAACATTAGTGGCACCAAACCTGATGCAAAGTGGGCAACTGGAAGCCTTAATGTGACCTAAATAGGGCAATGTAACCTAGATCACCAAAATAGGAAGCCAAAATGCTTGACACTTATCAAAAGTGTGTAAGGAAGACTTGGTAAGGTTATCACAACCCTCAAAATCCCAAGGGTAACCTAATCACTAGGTTTCACCAATCCTCCAAGACCAACTACCTAGGTTTGCCCTTCAAGCAAATGATCCTGATTCACAATAATAACCCCAAAATGACATATAGGACTAGGGGTGACCTACTCTTATGGATGTGGTCTATTTAGGTCCATATCTCTTAGTTCCAATGGTTATTTCACTCAAATTCAATCCATATACCATGGTTGCTTCACAAACCCAAGGTTATGCCTATAGCCTTTTTCAGAAGGAAATTTCATCTCACTTGAGATTCTCCCACATAACCTTATGAACTGGTTGGGGTTTTAGATACCCTTTATGGCCAAGGACTTAGGACTTAAGCCTTGGAACTTGGGATTGAGAGGAAGATAGAAAGACACACAAAATTGCTCCACCAATTAGCCCTAATTAGGCCTCCATTTACACTAAAAGTGTCTTCTAGATACATACAATGCCCAAAATGACTATTGGATCATGTGAGGGTGTGCACAAATGACTCTTCCTCTAAGAAGGCTTCTGTTCAATCCCCAATCAGAAGCTATGACTATTGTCCTAAATTAGGATAGGTGCATACATATGAATATACACCTAGGGCATCACTCCATTCCCATTTCCCTACAACTTGAAGAACCTATCTTGTAGAATATTGAAAAGAATCATAAGAAAAATCTTTCAACAAAGGTTCATTAATTTCCCATGGTGGAAAGTGAAGATACACTTAATTTCCTAAGAAACCCTGAATTAGGGCCTACAATTCATGTAGTGAGTTTGAAAATTGGATCTTTCAAACCAAGATCGATCAACACATGAGACCAAAACCAAATGGAAGTAGATTCATACCCCTCACTCCTAGTGTCAGACTCACATACCCCTTTGTCTGTACCCGACTGTACACGATGACTGTCTCCTTCAGAATGCAAGAAAATAGTTACTTTTATTGATTTTCAAATGTCAACTTACATCCTCAGATTACCACCCACCTAAAAGGAATATTTTAGGCACTCCCAATAGTTACATCACAAGTTTGAACTGACTTGACTATTTGGGAGTTAGTTTTTGAAAAGTTGTTAAGTTTGCTCAAAAGTTGCTTGACAACTTTTGAGCAACTTTTACATTTTTTTGCAATTTTACTAATCTAATGACCAAATTTCGTCAAGATGTTATTTAGGTGATCCATAGTGGATCCTAACACTAAAAACTCAAAAAAAAACTATTTCTAGGGTTTGGGTTCATAAATGACTCATAGTGACCCAAGGGCTCATATTGTGCCAATCTTGGTACTATGGCCTTACATGGTGATCCAATGTATAATCCTAGTGTCTTAACATTTTTAAAGGCCTCTTAGGACCTTGAAGGAACCCCTATGGCCCATATAAACATTTTATTTAGTTTGGGTGCTCCTGCACCATACTCCCCATGAGATTTGAACTCAAATTCCCACTTGAGGATAGCTGGTCAACAGTGGTGCCATGTTGTTTGATCTAGTCCTCTATCATGCAGGTAGCATCTATTAAAGGGAGTCATTTCCATTTGAATAAGTACTACATGTACTTGTTCTTTCTTTTCTGCTTCAAGACTTTGGTTTCCAAAATGGTGTCTAGTTCCACTTGCTTGCTTGGTGGGAGATTTGTTAAATAGTCTTCATCATTCATATCTGCCTGCTCACCTTGTTCATTTGTTGGACCTATTATACCTTTGTAGGGAGTGAGGTCTATAACATTGAAAATTGGAGAAATTTTCAAGGTAGGGGGAAGAGAGATCTCATAGGAATTCTCACCCATTTTGTTAAGGATATTGCATGGTCCTACTTTTTTCATGTGAAATTTGGAATATCTACCCTTAGGTAGTCTCTCTTTCCTCAAGAATTCCCATACCTTATCTCCAACTTTGAAGTGGATTTCCCTTCTTCTTTTGTCCGCGTGTTCCTTGTATTTCAAAGTGGATCTTTGTAGTGTTTCTTTTACCTCATGCTATGCCTTTTTTATAAGTTCTACTAGTTCTTGTCCTTAAGCACTTATTTTTAAATTAGATGGGAGTTCTACTAGATCCAATGGTCCTTTGGGATGAAGGCCATACACTCCTTGGAAGGGGGTCTTGCTTGTTGACCTGTTCATGGAGTCATTAAATGCAAACTCTGCTTAGGGAAAGAGTAGATCCCAAATCTGAGCATGTTGTTTGGTTAGGCATCTTAGGATATTGCCTAAGGATCTATTTACCACCTTAGTTTGTCCATCCGTTTGTGGGTGATAGGAAGAGTTGTAGGTTAGATTAGTTCCAAGTTTCTTGAAAAGTGTCAGTGGCCTTGAAATTTCACATCCCTGTCAAATATAATTGTTTGAGGCGAGCCATGGATCCTAACTACATCTTTAAATAAAATATGTGCAATATGAGAAGCATCATTTGTGCTTTTACATGGTACAAAATGGACCATTTTACTAAATCTATCCACTATCACAAAAACACTATCAAAACCTTGTTTTGTTCTAGGCAACCCCATTAAAAAATCCATTGAGATTGATTCCTATGGTCCAGAGGGAATTGGTAAAGGTTGATATAACCCTTGATTTGTTGACACACCTTTAGCTTGCTAGTAGATGGTGTAAGTCTCTATGAACTTTTTAACATCATTGTTCATCTTTGGCCAAAAATAGCTTCTTTTCACCATGTCTGTAGTCTTGTCAATGCCAAAGTGTCCTCCTAGGCCACCACAATGTTTCTCCCTGATTATATTTTTCCTCATTGAACATTTGGGAATGCATAGTTGAGCTCCTTTAAATAGGAGTCCATTCTGAATCAGGTATTCAGAAAAATCATTATGGTATCTTCTAACCATTGTTGTGCAAATTTGAAAAATCTCTGCAAAATCAGGATCATCAGGGTGTAGGTGTTTGAGGGAATCAATTCCCACACTTTGAAATTGTATCTCTTCAACCAGACCCACTCTTCAGCTAAGGGCATCAACAACCTTGTTTTGTACACCCTTCTTGTGCTTGATGTTGAAGGTGTAGGCCTGTAACTATTCCACCCATTTAAGGTGTCTGACAGAGATCTTTTGCTATGAATTGAGAGAACTTAATGCATGGTTGTCAGTATATACCACAAATTCCTTAGGGATTAGATAGTGCCTCTATTTCTTGAGGGCTTGGACCATGGCATAGAGTTCCAATTCATAGGTTAAGTACTTCCTTTTGGCCTCATTTAATGTCTTAGAGAAGAAGACAACTGGCTTACCTTCTTGGCTTAGGATTGCACCTATGACCAAATTACTTGCATTTGTCTCCACAGTGAAGACCTTGTTGAAATTAGGTAGAACCAAGATAGGGTATTGAGAAACACTATTTTTCAAGTATTGAAATGCATCATTTGCTTCCTTTGTCCAAGCAAACTTATTCTTTCTACCTCCTTTAATGGTGTCAAGTATTCGCGAACACACATGACTGAAATTTTTGATAAACTTCCTATAGAAGGTGGCAAGTCCATGGAAGATTATTACATCACCTTGGTTCTTTGGTGGATGCCAATTTATTATTGCTTCAACCTTCTCCGAGTCCATCTTGAGGTTACCTTGTGAGATCACAAATCCTAGGAACACAAGTTCCTTCTTCATAAACATGCATTTTTCCAAGTTAATCACCAACTCATGATGATGAAGTCTCCTTAGAACCTGTTCCACATGATCAAGATGCTCCTCCTCACTATGACTGAATATTAGTATGTCATCAAGATAAATAACAACAAATTTTCCAATGAAATCAAAGAATATCTCATTCATAAGCCTCATAAAAGTGCTAGGGGCATTTCTTAGCCCAAAGGGCATTACTAGCCATTCGAACAAACCTTCAATAGTTTTGAATGTTGTCTTCCATTTATCTCCTGGTTTGATCCTAATCTGATGGTATCCAGACTTCAAGTCTATTTTGGTGAAGTAGAAATCACCTCCTAGTTCATCCAATAGATCCTCAATTCTGGGCATGGGGAATCTATATCTTATAGTGATCTTGTTTAGGGCTCTACTATGAGTACACAACCTCCACTTGCCATCTTTTTTAGGTGCCAAAATTGATGGGACATCACATGGACTGAGGATTTTTTGAATGAGTCCCTTTTCCAATAGTTCACTTACCTTTTTTGCAATCTCTGCATGCTACAATGGTGTCATCTTGTATGAGGCCTTGTTAGGCAGGGATGAACAAGGTATCAAGTCAATTTGGTGACTGATATCTCTTAAGGGAGGGAGGGTTGTGGGCAGGTCACTAGTAGTTACATCTCTATATTTTCTAAGTAATTCCTTAGCTTCATTTTGTATAGGTTCACCCTTATCAGATCTAACATTACCCTTAGATTTGGATATTAAGACATATGCTTCAATTTCAAATTCTTTCAAAACTTTTAACATTTCTTTCTCCCCCATTGTTATGACAGTTGGTTCTTTCTCTATCTTGTTATCAGGCAGGGGCTTCATGGTGAATGTTTTCCCATCCTTGGTAATAGAGTAGGCATTTTTCCTATAGTGGTGTGTGGCATCTACATTATACTGCCAAGGTCTGCCTAAAAGAATGTGGGAGGAATCCATCTCCACAACATCACAAAGAACTCTATCTTTAAAATCAGAGATTGAAAACTCTATCCATGCTTGTTCACTGACTAAAGTTTTTTGACCCTTTTTTAACCAAGACACATGGTAAGTAAAAGGATGAGGTTTCTTAGGGAGGTTTAACTTTTGTACCATTTCACAAGATACTAAATTTTCAGTTGAGCCAGAATCAATAAGTAAATGACATACCTTCCCGTTGCATTTGATCTTTGTTCTAAAGAGGTTCTTTCTTTGAGGAGGTTCTTGGCTTTGTAGAACTTTAAGGAAGACTTTCCTCATCATCAAACACTATCCTTCCTCTGGTTCTAAGTCCTTTGCATTGTCCTCTTTCTTGTCCTCTTCAATGAGTTGTGCTCTCCTTTCCCCTTGATTGTTATTGTTCCTCTTTTTAGGGCACTTGCCTGCATGATGTCCCAATTGATTGCAATAGTAACATCTCAATGGTCCATTTCCTCTACCACTATTTGTTCTTCCCCTAATGAAGGGTCTCCTCCCTCTATAGTTACCTCTGGATTTTGTCTCATTGTTCTCTTTGTCTCCTTGGTCAGGGGTCCTACTGCTATTACCACTGTATTTCCCTCTATTCCAAGAGGTTCCTCTTCCTCTGAAGTTCTTCCCACTGTCATTAGTATTTCCCTTTCCAAACTCTTTCTTTCTCTTCCCCTTTTCCTCTACCTTGAGTGCCATTTGATAACACTTGTTCAATGAGGTAGGGCAATGTAGGTTGAGTTCCTCTTGAATGGATACTTTCATACCATTCAAATATCTTGCCAACTTTTCTTCTTCATCTTCTGCCACATTTGTCTTCATACACAACTTTAGGAGCTCCTCGGTGTATGAGCCCACATCCATGTCTTTTTTCTTTAGGATTTTCTTCTTCCTATGGAGTTGTACCCCATAGTCTTTAGGCACATAGGTCTCCTTGACAAATGCAATCATTCTATTCCATGAAGAGATCATGCTCTTCCCATTCTTCACCCTCTTTGTTTGGATGAAGTTCCACCAAGTTAGGGTTGCTCCCTTCAACTTGGATCTTTCTATTTTCACCCTTCGCTTCTCAGGGATGTCCTCACATTCAAAAAAACTTGTTAGGTCCTCTATCCAATCCAAGGCCAAGTCTACATTCATCTTCCCATTGAAAGTTGGAAAATCCAACTTTTCCTCCATGGTTCTTCTCCCCATAGATTTCAAGGCATCTAGAAGGGGTCTCTAGTCCATAGGAATGTGCTCATCTTGATCAGGGGTGCCACTCTCTAACTCACACCCTTCATCACCAAAATCTATAGCCACCCTAATTTGGTCTGTTACAACTAAAGACCCTATTTATCCTAAGTGTGACCATACCCTCAATTATGTCCAAATGACTCTACTACTACTTGGCATAATTCTTTGAATCAATTTAATTTCCTAAAGTGATCAAAATCACTAAGTTAATTGCTTTAGCCAAAATTAATAAATCGATCAAATACATGGCTAAAATGATTAATTTACTAGGAATTAAATAAAATCCTAAATCATTTGCTCACTTGCAAAAGAACCAATCCCCTAGCTTGATTAATCTAATTAATTGGCTATAGTCCTTTAATTATTAAAAATAAATTAAGTTGTTTAAATAATTAAATATCCTATTTTTGAATGAATTAAATAAGTTTAATTCATTTCATTTATATTCCCCTAAACACTAACCTAACTTATCTCAACCACTTCTACCCTGGGTTCTAACCCATCCCAACCTTTTCCCCCTTGCTAAGCATTCTTCTAATCCTAATCTAATTCTAATCCCCCTTCCTAATGATGTCACATTCCATTAGGGAAGTGATTAGGGACTCAACCCACTTGAGAAAGTCAACTTTCTCAAGCTTGACTTCTCTAAGGACCAACTTGCCAAGTTGAGCCTTACTCCCTCCCATGCCTCTTAATGAATTTCATTAATGATGCCTTAATGGATATTCCCTCTTGCCCATCCCTCATTAATTCCCAAGGCATTAATGGCTCTTACACTTCATTAATGACCTTGGGGGCTCCATTAATGAACCTTGTCTCCCCTCTCTCTCTCCCATTCTTCTATAAATTGAAGAGATTTGGAGCTCATAATAAGCCTCAATTTTTGAATAGTAGTGTTGTTATGCCAAGATTTTGAAGGAATCTCAAAGCATTCTTATGCTACCCATTCCTTCATAGCTTCATGAACACTCCATAGTTACTCTCTTACATGGTTATAATGCTCATTTTTAGACTAATATGCATGCTTAAATAATCAAATAGTTATTTTAAACTTGAATCTTTTATGCTAGGTTGTTTATGTCACTGGTATTAGCATAATCTAAGTGTTGTTATGTTATTTGGTACACTCATCCTAGTTAGAAAGCAATAGGTCAATGTTAGGGTTTTATATTCTCATCTGATTTTTTGGTTTTCTCTTGTCCTATCTTTTGGTGTAGGCTTACTAAAAGTGTTGTTTGCATACTAATGGAAAATTAATGTCATCAATCTCCCCCTTTGACATTAGTATCAAAAAATGATATGTGCAAAATACTAACAAACTGTTAAGTATATACAACATATATAATCCTTAGTCATTGAAAGACTCCCCCTATGTATATGTCGGTATATCTATACATATGATGCCTTTGTTCATTTGAATATATATCATTTTCCCCTTTTGTATAGTATAGTACTCATATATAGTAATCATATCATTTTCCCCATATAACTATACATATACATATATGCCTTTTTCCCATTTGAATGAATGAAATGAATACATATCATTTTCCCCCTTTTTTGATACTAAGGGCAAAGGTCTTTACCTTAGAGCTTATAAAAAATATGGGAATGTGAAGAATTCATGTATTCCATAATTTTATCTCATTGTTCTTTGAGGTTCTCCAGAGCCATGTGCTCGAGTGTGATCTTGGAGTGCATGTCGTAGATGTTGTCTTCTATAGACATCTCAGGAGTTTCTATCAGTTGCCTTGCTGAACTAATGTGTTGTTGGAGTAGTGTAAGATTTGGTAGAATTTGAGCTTGAAGCTCGATTAATTCTTCCCTAAAGTGTGTTTCTTCCTCCCATAGCTCTATCCTTAGCCTTTTAATTTCTATTATTTTCTCATAATGCAGCATGACTGCATTGTCTCCATTTGTGGTTAAGCTTTGTGCACTATTTTCTAGGTCTATATCCAGCTTTGCAATGTTGTCACTATTCTCCTTAGTGAACTTTTCTATTTTACTCAATTTGGAATTAAGGTTATAGCTTTAGATATGATTGGATCTAATTCAGTGATGAATTCTGATAGCTTTACCTTATTTACCACCACTTCTTGGCTGATGTTTTCTATGAGCTTTTGTTAGTACCTCATTTATGCTCTTCCCTCTATTGCCTTCTCAACATCAATATTCTAAGTTTTTATTTCTTTGGTTAGAGTAGCTAATTGATCTAGTATGTGCTTGTTCTGATCAATATCAACATCAGGTACAATCTACTGCAGGATGTCCCTAGTTGTCTCCAGTACCATGGAGTCCCTGTGCTGTTTCTTCAGCTTCTCTTGCAATGCTTTCCTTTGGAATATTTCTCCATATTCCTGTAGTGCTTCAAAATCAAGTGTAGATGGGTCACACTTTGGTATTACAATAACTTCATCCAATGTGAATTTCATCTTATTCTTCTTTGATTTCTTCTTCTTCTGTGATTCACTAGAATGTAGAACCATTGCTAACTTTTCTACTTTCTCAGTTGTGCTCGATGAAGTGACCTGTTGTGCTTCTTTCTGCTCTTTGGCATTAGTTTCAGCTTCTCAGGTGTCTCTAGATGTCTCCACATTCACCTTCACATCATCAGTAGCACATTTTTTGGTTTCCTCAGGAGTACCATATTTAGGTTTGTCTCCTTCATTGGTGTCCTTTGCTTCATTAGTCTTTGTTTTTGCATTCTTATCTTGTGTAGCTGCATCTTTTTCTTTATCTCTTCCAATAACCTTATCGGTGTCGGTTACATCTTGAGTGGTTCCGATTTCTTTCTGACCATCGTTGTTATCTTTCTTTTCTTCTCCCCCTGCATCTTTGGGAGTATCCGTCGTAGGTGACTTTCTTGATTCTTGCATGATATTGATAACCTGCATCAATATTGGCATATTTCCTAGAATTTTCACCTATGCAGTATCAAGTGTTGTGTCCTTCTCATTAGTTTTGTCTTTTCTAACAGTGACATCTTCATCCTTATTGATTTCCTCTACTGGGTCATCGGTAATTTCAATGACATTAGTATCCACAATGTTGTCATTTGTGGTGTCTTCCCATGTGTCATCTGCAATATCTACATTCTTGTTGTTGGTTGTATCATCCTCTTATTTGTCTAACTCAATAGATGTGTCATCTTGAGTTGCCTTGTTAACATCTTATTGTTGAAGGTTTTTGTCGGGCCTTACCTCCTCAGTAGGTCTATTCATAATCTTGCACCATTTCTTGTGGTTGTTCTGCTCAAGTTCTATTAGCCTTCCTTCAAGAAATTTATAGGCTCTCAGCTTTGGTGAGAACTCCTTTTTTTTCTTCTCCATCATTTTGTCTATCTCTTCCTTCTTAGATTCAGGTGGCATGAGAGTAAAAAGTACTCTTTCTCTTATTTCTTTCTCATTTTTCAAAGCAAATGTCCACCTAGAGTAAAGTCTTTCCAATAGTTCTCTTGGTACATGACTACCTTCAAATTGCATTGGTACATATTTGAACTTGTACATTTTATCTATGATGGCATCCTCAATTTTATTCTGATCTTCTAGATTTAGTTTTAGTCATTTTCTAATGTGTGGATTTGTAATAGATCCAAAATTTGCAATATATATAGAAATGTCATCAATAGATTAAGGTTATTTTACCTTACCATTCTCTGCCTCTATAGCTTCATCCTGCTTGGTATCTTCTATATCTTCTCAAGTCTTGATGAGATTTCTACCTCTTTTTTTTTCCCTCTCTTTAGTGTGGCAACTTTCCTCTTGTAAGTCCTGACGTTTCCTCTCTTCAATGGTGAAGGAGTAGAATCCTTTGATGTTTGGCTTCTTTTCCTAGAAGTAGCCATTATCCTTAGATTCTTAGATGGTAGAGGAGGTGGTGAATCTAACTCTATTTCTTCAGAGTCTTCATTTTCTTTAGTTTTACTGATAGATAACTATTCTTCAGTTTCCTTCTCTTGTTCAACTTCTTCATCTTGTTCAGCTTCTTCCTCGGTTGTTGATAGAATCTTCTTGAGATTCTTTACCATCCTGTCCTTTTTCTTGACTATCTTCTTAACAACTAGGCTAGACTTTATTCTTGTCTTGGCCTCTTCATATGTACCAAACCTGGTTTGTTTCTTATCCAGTGGTTCATTAATTAAGGCATCAATTGCCTTAGTTGCAAGATCAATGTTTATTTTATATTCCTATGGTTATAACCATGTTGTCCTTGGTACAACAGGTTTAATGTAAGTATTATCTATGTTAGAATAATAAGCAGAAAAATGAAAATATTAATGCATAGAAGAGAACATAGAGACACAAAGATTTAACATGGTTCACCCAATCCCTAGGCTATGTCCACCAACAGCGAGTCCAATATCTTTATTATTATCTAGTGATTACAATCTGAAACCCTACAACTCAATACCGTCATAGGAAGCTATTCAAATCCCTCATACAATGTAAAATCTCAAAACCCTAAGCCCTTTTCACAAATATATTTGACCTAACCTAATTAGGGAAAAAAAAAACTCTGACTAATAGAGAATTGATGGTCGACCCTTTACAATATTGTTAAGTCATTGTTGGCTCTACCCCTTGACCCCGAGCTTGGGGCCCATATAGATATGTCTGGGGGGGAACCATGCTAAAAGAAACTGAGTTTGATCAGGCTCCACATACATAACAATCTCCCACTTGGAGACTAATTAGGCTCTACAACAATATCCTCCCACTTGGAGACTGATCGACCAAACCTGTAGCTCCCACTGGAATAAAGAAAACCACCCTAGACTCTGCTGTTCTTTTATTTTGTTCAGTCTAGAAGACCAACCGAAGCTAAAGAGGAATTCAACTTCTCCCTTGTCACTACCCTTGTAAACATATCTATTGGATTATCATATGTATGTATCTTCTCCAACTTTAACTGTCCATCATCCAAAACTGACCGAATGAAATGATATCACAATTGTATGTGCTTTCTTTTTTAGTGCAAAGCAGAATTCTTTGCAAGATGAATGGCACTCTGACTATCTAAATACAAATAATTATCTTCCTGTGGATGTCCCAATTCTTCCATGAAGAATTGAAGCCATATCATCTCCTTGGCTGCCTC
>MU223396.1:1066618-1083634 GCA_018584345.1 Thuja plicata
CCCCTGAATCTAACACCCATGAATCATCAACATTTTCTAAAGACAAGAGCAAAGCATCCTCTTTGGATTTGTTACTTACCACATTTGCCTCCTTGTTTCCATCGTGTTTGTCTCCTTGATCTTTCTTTCAAGACCAACAATCTTTCTTCTTATGTCCTAGTTTTCCATAGTACCAGTAGTCACTAGGTCCTCTTGACTGAGACCTCTTTCCCTTTGACTTCCCTCGTGATTTTCCATGATTTCCAGAGTTGTTTCCTCTATCTCTTGTTCTGCCTCTGCTTTCTACGTTCAATACACTACCCAATGTGGATGCCCCTGAGCTTTTCCTACGAATTTCCTTACTCAATATAACACCAACAACATCATCAAACTTTAGGGTATTAGAACCAGATATAGAGTTACTAATAGCCATTACCAAGCCATTCCATCTTTCTAGCAAAGAGCACAAAATCAAGAGAGCCCTAACCTCTTCATCAAAGGTAATTTTATCTAAAGTTAACTAACTTATAACTGTATTAAACTCATTTAAATGATCAGTGACTTATCCACCTTCTACCATTTTCATGTTAAATAAACGCTTCATGAGAAATACCTTGTTTGAAGCTAAAGGCTTTTCATACAACTTTGCTAGGGTTTCCATCAGATCTTTAGTTGTCGTTTCTCTAGTAATATTGAATGCCACCAATTGTGCTAGGCATAAATGAATACTCCCTAGTGCCTTCCTATCAAAAATATCCCAATCTTCCTTAGACATTGTTGCCTCTTTCTTGGCTATTACCTCCAATGGCTGCCATAGATCCTACTGATAGAGATAGTCCTCCATTTGCATCATCCATAACTAGAAGTTCTTCCCATTAAACTTATCAACCTTCAGCCTACCCTCATCTTCCATTTCTCCCACTTAACCAAGAGACACTCCCACTAACTCATGAGACCTGCTTAAGAGAATAGATGAAAGAATGAATGAAAATAGCTCACTCTGATACCACTTGTTAGAATAATAAGCAGAAAAATGCAAATATTAATGCACGGAAGAGAACACAAAGATACAGAGATTTAACATGGTTCACCCAATCCCTAGGCTATGTCCACCAACAGTGAGTCCAATATCTTTATTATTATCCAGTGATTACAATCTGAAACCCTACAACTCAATACCGTCACATGAAGCTATGAAAATCCTTCATACAATGAAAAATCTCAAAACACTAAGCCCTTTTCACAAGTATATTTGACCTAACCTAATTAGGGCAAAAAAAACTCCGACTAATAGAGAATTGATGGTTGACCCTTTACAATATTATTAAGTCATTGTTGGCTCTGCCCCTTGACTCTGAGCTTGGGGCCCATATAGATATGTCTGGGGGGAAACTGTGCTGAAAGAAACTAAGTTTGATTAGGATCCACATATATAACAATCTGTATCAACCATGAAGCATATCTCATCTTTATATTTCTCATTGAGTTGCTCGGAGATCCTTACCCTCTTTTGCATTCGGTCTTTGAATACATTGAAGTATTCATCCATGACTGTTTCAAAGTTATCTCCTAGTGTAGCTATGTGCTCACTGATTTTCATGGTGACCAGTTTGGTGCTATAAAATAAGATACACATTATGAGCGAGCCAAACTTACATGTGTTTGACTTCTCATTCCTGATAGTCTTTAGGTTGTCTTTCAAGTGATTCAGGAGTAGTTCAGATAAGTCCAATTGTGTACCCTTCTTCACAATTTTATACATTGTGTCCACTGCACCTGATGCTATGTGTAACCACTTGGATTTGGTTTGTTCCAACTATAGAGCCTATTTTCCCTAAGTGTGATCATACCCCCAAGTATGTCAAGACAATGTTACATTGGCATAATTCATTTTTAAATCATATTTAATGTCCCAGGTGATTTTTATCACTAAATTATATTAACTACTACAGCCATACAATTCAAATCAATTCAAACCAATTAAAACAAATCAAATTTAAAACATGGCTATAGTATTTAATCATAAAGAAATTAAATAAAATCCTAAATCAATTGCTCACTTGCAAATGAACCCATTCCCCTAGCCTAGTTAATTTAATTAAACTAGATATAGTCCTATTGATTATTAAAAAGAAATTAAATTCTTAAATAATTAATATCCTATTTTTTAATGCATTAAATAAGTTTAATTCATTTAATTAATATTCATCTAAACCCCTAAGCTAACCCACTTCAACCACTTTGACTCTGGGTTCAAACCCATCTCAACCCATTCACCCTTGCTAAATCTAATCCTAATCCTAATTCTATTCTAATCCACCTCCTAATGTTGTCACATTCCATTAAGGAATGATTAAGGAATCCACCCACTTGAGAAAGTCAAGGAATCTCAAGATTCCTTTCCTCAAGTCCACCTTCTCAAGCTTGCCTTACACCCTTCCTATGCTTCTTTAATGCTCTCATTAATGCCTCATTAATGGATATTCCTTATGCCCATGTCTATTGAATGCCTTTGGCATTTATTTCCCTTTACACCCCATTAATGAGTTTTTCAACTCCATTAATGCACCTTGTCCCCCCCACATCTCTCTCTCTCCTAATTCTTCTATAAATAGAAGGTGTTTTTTATTACAAACAAGCCCATAATTTTAGAGAACAATGTATTGTTATGCTGCCTAGATTATTATTGGATTATATAACATGTTAGATTTATCATAGTTTCATTGTTAATGCATTGTTATAATCTTCATTTCAATTCTAAAATGCATGTTTCCTTATCATTTAGTTTGTTTTAACCCAAATATTTCATGCTAAGTCATATATGTCATTGATAGTAGCATGATCTGAGGGCTATTGTGTTTCCTATCATACTCTTCTTAGTTAGAAAGAAATAGGTTGATTTTAGTTGGTTTATATGCTCATCTAACCACATTTTCTACTAATGCAATGACCTATTGAAGTGTTGTGTCTCTCTTAACAAGTACAAAAATCACACATATTTTTGGTGCCCACCGTGGCACTTGATTTGAGATTTGCCTCATTTTTAACCTCATTTTCACTAATATTTCCTCCCATTTTTCAGGTCCAAAATCACATCTGGTCATTCTGGCTCGCATCCAGGATATGCCCTCGCACCGTAGAAAATGAGGCTCACATCTGGGATTTCCCAGATCATTTTTGGTTTAGGATCACATCTGGGGAACATTCAGTCACATCTGGTGACAAAGGCTCACATACGGTATATGATATCACATTCTGTTATTTTAGGCTCACATCTGGTTAAAAAGTTTGCATACTTCATTTGCCTAACTTCTAACAGTTTTGTCACTTTGGTTTGTGTCTTTTAAAAACAACTTAACTAGTGTTTGCAGGTTTCTATAAAAGGTTTTTCTTGGGAGTTGAACAAAGAATACTAACATGGTTTTTTAGGTGGCCCAACCCCCACATTGACCTCTATTTTTACATGCTTTTTACACTAAAGAACATTTTCTAATCTTCTACTAAACTGACTAGAGGACTATGCTCTTTTCCTTTTAAGGAAAATTAGAAACTCAGACATTAGTTTATGATTTGAAAAGGAATTTGGAGATAACTGAACCAAGCAAACATAAACTAAATTTCTTTTGGACAATAAATGAACAACTCAAAGCACTAAATTTGTGGACTAAATGAACAAATACATTGTCTAAATTTGGGAATCAGAAATTGAACAAGAAAGTCATTTAAATATTGTGGCTAATTGAACAACACAAACTTTACTTTCAAGAATTTTGTTTTCCTCAAGTAGGAACGTCTTAAATCAAGCACAAAATTTCTTGAGGGAATGAACTATTTGCTTGAATCTATTTTGGGAGAAAATGACATGGATTAGGAGAGTATGCTCTTCTTCTTTGGAGGAATAAAAAATTTAGACGTCCTATGCTCGTCAATCCTTTGTAAGCTTATTTAATAGTAGAGGGCTTGCCAGTTGAGGAAAAAATTCCCGGGAATGACGCAAGTGAGGACAAGTTTTACGCCAACCCTTCCAACTCACTATAAATAATTGCTTCCTCGTATGCTAAAGCCTCGGAAGACGGAGCTAGTTTTGTTCATAAAATTTTGACATCATTCTTTGAACATGCTTGGGTATGTGTAGAGCGGAGCCGCTTGAATATTTCTTGCGAGACTACATATACTTAAGTACTCATAGGGCTATACACCTCAATTTTTCCTTGCACAATTCTATGGGAGACAGTTTCGAATGGATTACCCAATAATAGACAACATTTAAACTGAAAGAATTCATGATTCATCCCCGAAAGGGTGATAATCTTTGTGAAAGGAAAAAAGTAATTGCCCCAAGACACTCATGATATCATGCCCTCACTTGCATTTGGAATAGGATAATACAACATCATGACTGGAGCCATTGCGTGCTTGGTGATGGCTATATTTTGATTAGCATTTGAGTGTGTACCTAAGTCAACAAGCAAGGATTTTTATCCTCCACCTATAAAATAGGGATAAGATGTGTCTATTTCACCCTCCTAACAATGCAAATCTATTTGACGTGCCTAAAAAATCATTAAAAATATAGCATCTTCAAACAAGCAACAAATTTCAATCCTGGGTCTACACGTGTTTTCATTCACTAACAAGTCTCAGACCACAAAATTGCAATCAAACAAACTTCACGCACTTCCAAAATGAATTTTTCAAAACTGATCAAATCTGATAGAGACATCAGAAGATCACATCTTGGATTTCCTAGATCATTTTGGTATCTTAGATCGCATCTCATATCCTGGCTCGCATTTGGTTAACACATTATCGCATCTAGGGTTCAAGCTTGCATCTAGGGTCATCAGTAGCTCGCATCCATTATTTCTAGGCTCGCATCTAGGAGCTCACGTCTAGGATAGTGGGCCCTTGTAGAATAGTTTCTCAGAAAGTCTCAGTTGATTTGAGTACCCTTTTGGCTCTTTAGTCTGTCCCTATTTTCTTTTCTAGTCTCCCTATCATTATATCAAAATGATTTTTCAAAATGTCTACCTTGCATGTCCCGTCAGTTTCTCATGATCTGTCTCAATACGTGTCATCTATCTGCATCTTACAACCACTTGATTCCCAGCTCACTATCAGGGCATTCTAACCCTCTGACACTAGAATCATTTACTTCCACCAAAACCCAAATGATACTTTCACCTAGACACACTCACTTGAATGATTCGAGATACTACCTGACGCTATTGGGAAACATTGACGAAAGTTGAGATACAACCTCATGGTTAACACAAGACGCAACAAGTATACATCTAAAGGATCTAAAGTGATTCCTAAATCACTACACTTTCAGAGAGAAACATCTCACAGTTCCCTAGTTGATTTAGACTCTCCAGCCATGGACAGAGACACTCGCAAATGGAGTGTAGCTTTTGAAGAATATGACAAAAACAAAAATCAAAAGCATGTAGATACCGATCAAGAAGAAGAACCCAAATTTGACTGTCCTATATTTGAATTAGGTAGTGATGAAGACATCACTTAATAAGAGTACAATAAACTCAAACAAAGCAAGAAATTCCAAAAAATGATGGAAAAGATGATTAGCGAAGATAAAGAGAAGTACTTTCTCCACCTAGCATCCACTGGCGTAAAATTACCCCCAGATTATGATGTCGAACAGCTAAAAGAAAAAGAAGTACCAACTCCTATATCCATTCTTTCTAAGCAACTCACTTTAATGCAAACTGAGATTACAATGCTCAAACAGGAGAAGGCAAAACCTAAAACAAAATACTCTTTGGACACCATTTGTCCATTTCCTTTCGACAAAAGTATCACTATGGTTCCATTTCCTCCCAACGTGGCATAGCCAAAATATGACAAGTATACGAGAGAGACCGATCCACATGACCATGTTCGAGAGTTTTTTTCTCTTGGCATAGAGTACATTCATGAATCCACTTACCTCATGCAACTATTTCCTAGAGGTCTAGGAGATTACGCCATGGAATGGTTCTCAAAAATTACACCCAAGGTCAAAACTTTTGAGGAGTTGATTCAACAATTTATTCAACATTACTCCTACAACATCCAATATGATGTGACTATGATGGATCTATGTAATACTAAACAGAGGACCGAGGAAATCATTTACACACTTCCTTCAAAGAGGGAGGAATATCTTTGCACAATACTCTAGAGCTATCCCTGAATCGAAGAAGATGGAAATCTTTGTCAATAACTTGATACCAAAATTGAACTACACATTGCAAATGAAAGATTCCCCTAGTTTTGAAAGGATGATTAAAAATTCCCTCCGTATCAAAGAGGTTATGGTCAAAAAGGGGGAGATCACTCTTCAAAGTGAAAACAAACCTAACAACTCCAACTCCAAACCTAAGTGGTGGAAACATAACAAAATTTTTGTCAATGATGGCATAGTAGACACATCAAATGTTTGTCCTAAACCTGAAGTATTCAACTTAACCAACAGTATGCAAGAAAGCAAGGATGCCAAGACAACAACCACCATACCCAAAGGAAACAATGATAATAGAAAGGG
Organism: Thuja plicata; assembly: GCA_018584345.1. Taxonomy (NCBI): domain Eukaryota; kingdom Viridiplantae; phylum Streptophyta; class Pinopsida; order Cupressales; family Cupressaceae; genus Thuja; species Thuja plicata. The sequence goes on from MU223396.1 coordinate 1,073,145, forward strand.
TTGGCAATGGACTTCGAAACCTCAAAGAACATTCACTCCTTTAGGAGAGCCTCTTGAGATTGTTTTGAAGACACTTTTAGACAACAAGGTTCTCACCATCCTAGATTCCAAACCATGACAACCATTAGTTAAACCAAGGTGGTGGGATGATAACTCCTAATGTATCTTTCACAAGAACAAAGGACACAAGACTAATAATTTCCTTAAGATTAAACATGTTATTCAAGACCTCATTGAAGGAGGTAAGATCAAAGTGGACGGACACACTACTAATGAAGATCATACAATATTTAACAAACTATTCCCTAATTACGACAAAGGGGAAACATCTAAGGGAAAAGGTAATGAAGTTAACTACACCTATTCCAATAATGATAATGTGATCAATATGCTAGACATTAAAACTGAATCAATTAATGTGATCACAATCAAAGGTGTTTTTTTCCAATAAAACATAGAAACATGAAGCCAAGCACAGGTCACGATCAAAGGACCCAATTATTCTCCAAAACCAATATCAACATCCAAGGTTCCTATCGTTACTATTCCTAAACCAACAACAAAACACATGGTTCCTATTCCTGGAGCAAAGTATTACTTGGTGGACCAATTGCAATGAACCTCTGCCAAAATTTCCATCTTTGAGTTGCTCAAGATATCCACAGTGCATAGGTAAATTCTAGAACAAGCTCTACATGCTGCTAATGTCCTAAAGGATATTGATATAGACAAATTCCAAGCAATGGTCAATCACATCTCAGCGCCCCATTACCTCTCCTTTTCTAAAGAGGATGATAAATTATTGACACATCCACATAATCAACCCCTCCATATTGAAGTTCTTATTCATAAATCTCATGTTAGACACATATTGATAGATGGAGGTGCATGATTGAATATTTGTACCCTTAGTCTAATCAAGAAATTGGGTCTTTCAGAACAAACAATTGACTATAGAAGAAAAATAACTATCAAGTCTTATGATGAGGAAGAAAGATCCTCTAAAGGTTTTATTGTTCTACCCATTAGAGTCAGACCAATTGAAAGGAATGTTGTATGTCAAGTTTTGGATCTACCCCTAGCCTACAACATCCTATTGGGGAGACCATGGATTCACAAAATGCAAGTTGTACCATCTACTTACCACCAGTGCATAAAATTCCCACATAATGGGGTGGAAGTAACTATTCCTGTGGATGCTAACTATACTTGTAATAATATCAAAGAAGGTAGTATGATCCTACATAACAAAGAAGCTATGGATGAGATTTCTCCTGAGACTACCAAGGACATGTTTATGAAGAGCTTTGGGAAAACCTTAAAACTTGCAGAAACGGGTATGGGAGAATACAAGCTAGACCTGACTCCCTCACTAATAGAGTTACCCATATCACCGAGATCCTATGGAATACCCTCCTCTTCTTTCACACCTACTGTATCAAAGGAACCAAAAATTCACAAATCCATGGACATGGTTAAAGCATCCACATCTTCTTTAGAGAACACATAATAACATGTAGTCTTGGACTGGCTTTACAAAGGAGAACCGACGGAAGTAGAGGTCAAACATGTGGAAATAACCCCATACCAGTATGGTAAAGGATACAAAATCCTCAAGAAAATGGGATACAAAGGAAAAGGACCTCTAAGCGACACAGGAAGAGGACTTATTGAGCCTATACCCATGGAGTTTCGGAATACTAGAGACAAAATAGGACTAGGTTTTAATACCAAAACTGGAAAACCTACTTCGAAATATAGTCCAATCTCTGACAAAGGGAGTGATGAAACATATGAGATAGTACTAGAACCATGGCCTTATGAAAGATTATTACATGTTGGTACAGAGAATCCTGAATATCAAGAAGAACACTATGTACCCATCTTTGAGGTTCCTCAAGATATCCACATACCCTTGTTAGCACAACCTCCCATTCAAGAGGTAGGAGACTCAACAATAGATGGTTTAGAGATACCATTGATAGTAACAGCTATAGAGAGCACACCCTAATGAATCAATTTATATCCTAACTAGGGGCAGTTGATCATAGTTTTACATTTTCTTGATCTACCACACTTTGATCCACAGATAGCTAACCGAGTACACTAGATAACTATTGTTGAATACTTAAACCTATTTGATGATGAAATAACTGACTCCCATGATTATGAATGGGATGAGATATCTGTCTCTATAGAGGAAATTGAAATAGATACAATTCACATGTTTTCAGCTCCCTCAGGAGCTCATGAACATTCTAACACTACTCCCCACAATAGTGATATTCCTGAAGTGGAGGAGGAATTCCTTCTCCCCGTCATTGATAGAGAGATTGGTGCTTTCCTAAGTCTAGAAGAAGTTTAGAGGCGACAAGAAAGAACCCTCCTTTTCTGAAGATATGAAGATGATAGTTCCACTGACAAGTCACTAGAGCTTGGTCTGCATATAACTAACAATGACCCTTTTTATGATGATCTCACTCTTATTGATCTAAATATTGAAGAAATTAACTTAACAGAACATTTCATGTCGGTTAATGGTCTTGATGCTAACGCGATGTTGTCCTTCCCAAAGTCTTATTCCTTGTCTTTGATACACCCAGACAAAGAGGTATATGATAACCTCAAGGGGTTATTTATTGAGTATGCTGAAGTGTGCTGCTCAGTGTGCTGCTGAATGTGGAAGTACATGTGTGTATGCAAGAGGATTGCATAGTTGATTTACTGTTTGGCATGATCTAGTAGAGAAGGCTAAATACTAAAGCAGAGAGTTGCATGTGTGATTTCTTGATGGATTTCCAAGTAGATCAGAAGGTTGAAATGACAATGCAGGCTATCCAGTAAGTTAACATCAGAGCTGTAATTGGATCTGAATTTACAAAGTAAGTTGTATGTATCAGATCACAACTACTGATTACTTTCTAACCATTGTATCAGTTAAAATCCTTTAACAAGGTTGACCTAATATTCATTTGTATAAATCCTCTAACAAGGTGACATTCAAGTGGAATGTTCTAAGTTCTCTAACAAGGCCACTCCTGACAGGGTGATTAAATCCTTTAACTAGGTCACACCTAACAGTGTGTTATGGTAACCTTTAACAGGGTTGGCTCCTCACAAAGCTCACTTTAGAAGAGTGAAAATTTGGTAGCATGTTACTGGTGGTTTTTCCTATATTGGGTGTCCACATTAAATACTTGTGTCAACTTATGTGAATGCTTATGGTTTGTTTTATTCGTATGTTCCTACAAGCTAATTACATTAGACAGTAAACTACATGATTAAAGTTGTTGACATATGCTACTGCTGCCGAGTAGATCTGAAATACAAAAAGTTTTTATTTGCTACATCTAGACCTGAAGATAACTGATTCACCCCTCCCCTCTCAGTTATTCTAAATTCATTCTAACAGCCTATACCCATGGATTTTTGGAATACCAGAGACAATAAAACTGACAAACCTACTTTGAAAGACAGTCCAACCTCTAACAAAGGGAGTGATGAAACAAATGAGATAGTACTAGAACCATGTCCTTATGAAAGATTATTAAATTTTGGTATAGAGAATCCTGAGTATCAAGGAGAATGCTATGTACCCAGCTTTGAGGTACCTCAAGATATCCACATACCCTTGTTAGCACAACCTCCCATTCAAGAGGTAGGAGACTCAACAACAGATGGTTCAGAGATACCATTGATAGAAATAGCTACAGAGAGAACACCCTGATGACTTGATTTATATCCTAACTAGGGGCAGTTGGTCACATTTTTACATTTTCTTGATCTACCACACTTTGATCCATAGATAGCTAATTGAGTACACTAGATAAATATTGTTGAATACTTAAACTAGTTTGATGATGAAATAATATAATTCACATGTTTGCAGCTCCCTCAGGACCTCATGAACATTCTAACACTACTCCCCACAATAGTGATATTCCTGAAGTGGAGGAGGAATTCCTTCTCCCCATCATTGATGGAGAGACTGGTGCTTTCCTAAGTCTAGAAGAAGTTCAGAGGTGACCAGAAAGAACCCTCCTTTTATGAAGATATGAAGATGACAGTTCCACTAACAAGTTACTAGAGTTTGGTCTGCATATAACTAACAATGACCCTTTTTATGATGATCTCACTCTTATTGATCTAAATATTGAAGAAATTAACTTAACATAACATGTCATGTCAATTAATGGTCTTGATGCTAACGTGATGCTGTCCTTCCTAGAGTCTTATTCCTTGTCTTTGATACACACAGACCTAATTGATTAGACTAGTATAGATCCTACACCTATCCTCAAATTTCCCAATGACTACACCCTGGCTTTCTATCTCAATGCTTGTGAACCTTACCCTTCTTCCACCAATGCAAGGAGCGAGAACATGTCACAGGAGGATATCATGTTTCTCAGTCAAAATTTGAAAAATAAAAAGAAAAAGGGGACTGACGGTGAAAACCACATTGTGGTAGTGTCAGATCCTAAAATAGTAAAAACAATAGACATATCCGATGGTGAAAACCTATCAGAGGAACCAAAGGATGAGATTCTTGATATCCTCCCCAAACATTTTCAGGAAAGGTCTTTAGTTCTGATAGAACCAACACAGCCAGTTAATTGGGGCACAATTGAAGATCCTCAAATAGTGCACCTAGCACAATCTTTATCCAAAGAGGAAAAGGCACAGTTCACAGAGTTTGTGAAGGAAAAGAAGATCAACTTTGCATGGTCTTATATGGATATTCCTGAAATAGATCCTAATCTAATCATGTGCCACTTATCTATAGCTCCAGGGATCAAGCCCATGAAACAAAAACTTAGAAAGATGCATCCTCATGTTGCATTGCTAGTAAAGGTGGAGCTAGAGAAATTGTTAAAAGATGGATTTATCAGAGTCATTGCCTACATAGGATGGATCTCCAATGTGGTCCCCGTGTCTAAATTTGATAAATCTATCAGGATTTGTACCAACTTTAGAGACTTAAACAAGGCATGTCCAAAGGATGACTTCCCACTGTCTAATATAGATATGATCATAGACCTCATAGTAGGCTACCAAATGTATTCACTAATGGATGGATTCTCGGGCTATAATCAGATAAAAATTGCTCCTAAGGATCAAGAGAAAACTGCATTTACATGCACATGGGGCACCTTTTGTTGGAACGTCATGCCATTTGGGTTAAAGAATACCGGTGCTACATATCAAAGAGTAATGACTGCTATAGTATATGATATGATGCATAAAAGTATGGAGGATTACGTGGATGACACCTTAGCTAAATCCAAAGAAAGGGGCACTCATATTGATGATTTAAGAAAGATATTGGATTGAATGGAGCAATTTCAACTTAGGCTCAATCCAAAGAAATGTGCCTTTGGAGTCTAATCAGGGAAGTTTCTAGGATTCATTGTTTTAGTGAATGGAATTGAGGTAGATCCTACAAAAGTCAAAGCTATCCTAGAGATGACTCCTCCATGTAACATCACTCAAAGGAGGACATTGCAAGGGAGACTTCAATCAATTAGGAGATTCATGTCACAACTTGCTGACAGAGCACAACCCTTTACCAAATTACTACACAAAGGGGTCACCTTCAAATGGGATGAACACTGTGAAGCCAACTTCAGAGAATTAAAAGAGTACCTAGCTACTCCTCCTATTCTTATGACTCCTATTCATGGCATGCCATTACTCCTCTATATTTCAACTACAACTACATCACTAAGAGTATTTCTCTCACAAGAAGATGAAACAAAGAAATAAAGAGCTATCTACTACATTAGTAGAACGCTAGTCTCCTATGAGCTCAATTACAACATTATTGAAAAAGCATGCTTAGAAGTCATCTTCACATCATAGAAATTGAGACACTACATGCTCTCTCATACAGTAAGGTTCATTGCTAAGTTTGATCCTCTAAAGTACCTTTTGAGAAAAACAACATTAACAGGACGATTAGTAAAATGGGTCCTCATTCTAAGTGAATTTGACTTTGAGTATGTGGATAGGAGAGCTATTAAAGGACAAGTCCTCCCTAATCAACTAGCTGATTCACCACTTCAAGATGATGAACCTCTAAGGATCGAATTCCCTAATGAAACAATTATGCATCTAACTAAGTACCCATGGAAGATGTACTTTGATGGCTCTTTCACGCAACAAGGCTCTAGGATAAGGGTTCTATTCATAACTCCTCAAGGCTACAAGATACCCAAGTCTTACAAATTGATGTTCCCCTACACAAACAACATTTCAGAATATGAGGCATAGGTAAATGGCCTTAAGCTCGCTATGGAGTGGAATATTATAGAGTTACATGTGTATGGTGACTCCCAAGTCATCATCAATCAAGTCAATAGAGATTACCAGACAAATGATGAAAAGTTGATGCCCTACAGACAACATGTTGATGACTTGAAGAAGTACTTCATCTTCATCACATTCCAGTAGATAACCAGAATAGAGAACAAAGATGTAGATGCTATGGATACATTGGCATCCATGTTACAACTGGAGGAACATCAATTCCGCTATGACTTCTTGGTGGAATAACTCTCCTATCCTGCCTTTGATACCCCTAAATACCAAGTAATCTGTGATTTGAACACCCCAAACCAATCTCAGTATGCAAATATCATTGCCTATCTCATTGACCAAACCATTCCTAATAATCTATCCCACAATGACAAAAGAGCCTTGATTAGGACAGCATCACATTATGTCCTCATAACTAATAACTTATATCGATGAGGTCTCAATGCTATGCTTCTTAGATGTTTAGAACTTGAAGAGTCCAATCTCGCATTAAAAGAAGTCCACAAAGGTGTATGTGGATCACATTCGAAAGAACTTTTATTGGCAAAGAAACTTCTCAGAGTAGGCTATTACCAGCCTACCATGGAAAAAGATGCTATTCAGTTTTCAAAAACCTATCATAAATGCTAGACATATGGAAATCTCATCCATGCTCCTGCCAGAGAACTTATACCTTTTATTACACATTGGCCATTTCAGCAATGGGCTTTTGACTTGGTTGGACAAATATATCCCAACTCTTCAAATGGACATAAGTTCATCATTACGGCCACTAAGTATTTCACAAAGTTGGTCAAGGTCATGCTGCTAATCAAATCCACCGACAAATAGGTGGCTATGTTCATTTTGAACTACATTATCTATAGATATGGGATACCCTCTGTGATTGTAACAGACAATGGGGGCCAATTTAAATATCAAGACATAGATGACCTTTGTGAATAGTTCCACATCACTCAACATTTCTCCTCAATCTATTATCCTTAAGGTAATGGACAAGCTAAGGCTTATAATAAGAATATTCTCAAGATCCTACATAGAACTATAAGTAAATCTGGTAGAGACTGGCATCTACAACTGCATCTAACACTATGGGCCTACAGAACAAGCATTGGAACACCAACTGGAGCCATGCCATTTTCTCTAGTCTATGGCACTAAAGTAGTACTACCTATTGAGGTTGAAATTCCATCTTTGCAGATATCTTTACAAGGTCTTGTAACGGATGAGAAATACCGCATAGATAGGGTGAATTCTTTGGACCTACTTGATGAGCACAAACAATAGGTGTTTGATCATCTAAAGGTATACCAAGAATGTATGTCCAAAGGGTACAATAAAAAGTTAAAGCCATGCAAATTTGAAGTGGGGGATCTCTTCCTAAAGGAGGATCCTAAAAACCAACCTAATAGAGAGCAGAAAGGAAAATTTGAACCTAACTGGTTGGGACCTTATGTTATCACTGCTACTTTTGGGACTAGAGCTTATCAGTTAGCTACACCCGAGGGATATTTTCTTCTAGATCCTATCAATACTCTATATTTGAAGCAATTCTATGCTTGATGTTTGGCTAGTAGAGCCTGTATAGTGAAATAGTTCTTAGAAAATACCAAAAACATTCAGAAAATTGATCCTAAAGAAATCCAAAAATAGTGGAAAAAGTCCCAAAGAAAGGTATCATTGGTGAAACTTGGCAAACAGGCGCCTTGATACTCCAAAAACATTCAAAAAAGAAAAAATTGAAAAAAAATTGAAAAACAGAAAAGTGCTTTGATGACAATCTGGTAAAACATGCATCCTAGTAGCAAAAAGAAAGAAAATATCTTGTCAAGTGGTGAAAACTTGGCAATCAGGCGTCACTTGTGTTCTGCGCTCCATGTATCAATACATTGCTGATGCTAAGCCTTCACAATTACACATGTGCTAAATGTTGACTTTGTTTCCCTATGAAATCTTATCCTTGCTTTGGATTTGTCTATGTTTCTATCTTAGGATCAAGTCATTCTACATTGGGGGTATCTTTGTCAGTTTGATAGGTTGTGTCTGCTAGGTCATCATAAGTTGGTTTGTTTTGTGATACCATGCTTCTTGATACTTGCACCAATTTCACTTTTGCACAGCAAGGGCGACACAAACATTGCACTTACGTGAACGATGTTCCTAGAACCAACATTGGATGACAAACATGAATAACAATGTACATAGACATGGGAGCCATATTGCTTGAATTCCAACTTTTTGATTGTTGAATCTATACTGCGCTTGGAAAATGAATCAATAGTATTTCTCAATACTACCTAAACACTGTTTGATCTTGGTTTGATTATGACTCTTTTATGTTCTCGTAAGTTTTTAACTAGGGGCATCTAAGAAGTTATGAATTTTATTTGATTGATTCACAATTGATGGTTGTTATACGTTTCGAGTTGCTCCATGACGTATGTGCAAAGACAAAGAGTCGCAAGGACAGGGGCATACCGGTTTCTTAGTTTTCTACATGTGGTGATTGTTCCAAATGATCCTATAAATTTCACCTAACTTGGATGTTTATGGTAAGAGCTGCCACCCTAAGTGGATAGCCACATATATCTCTATCTTTGTTATGTGTAAATTATGGTGAGGTTGAAACAATTTCCTTGTTTTTTTTCTAAAATCAAATTGTCACTAAAGTATACGAAGCATAATGTACCCAAGGATATGAATTTTCAAGGTCATTATAGGTTCAATATCTTACCTTACACAAGTTATGATATATTAAAAGGAAGGTGACTATCTTCTCATCCTAGCTTCTATGCCTTGATACCTAAGTCTATTTCTGACATTCCAATAAAACATAGTATTCATACTTTCATAATATCAGTGGGTATTAGTGATTGTTGTACTATCAAGTGGTATCCATTCCAAAAAGTGCCCAATGTTGACAAAAGGCTACAATATCTACAAATCAGTGACAAGTCCTAAGAGTCTGCATATAGCTGCATTTAAAGATTGCACGATTCATTTTCAAAAGAACATCATAACATAGGGAATTTGTGCTCAAAAATGATTTCTATTTTCTTCTAAAAACCAAGTTAATTACAACCATTTACTATTACTAATATCAAAATCATTGCACATCCATAGCATACATTTTGCATTCATAAAATGAGATAGAAAGAAAAATATAAAAAACAAAGCATTTGTGCATTTTTATTTCTACATCCTAAGTGCATCCATACATTTTACATTGCATAAGAAAAACTCAAAAATATACATTTTGCATATTCACATAGTATCATTTGAAACATACTTATGTCAGTGATAAAACCACAAAAAAACATAAATGATGTCATCATCTAAATCTAACTCATCATATGACCAAGGTATCATCACATGTGCAAACAAATCTGTCAAAGAAAAAAAAAATCATGAAACATGTCAGAATCAGGAACAGCTACATCCGATATATATCTCAAAATATGATACAAAGATCAGAATATGGCACAAGTCTACATAAAGAGTATCATCGTATTAGAGGATCATATATATATGTGTGTGTGTGTGTGTGTGTGTGTGTATCATGTAAAAAAGAAAGATCTCAGAAGGATCCAGATATACAATATACATATGTAAACAAAATATAGAATCAGCTCTGGCTCCCCCCCTCTCCCTGATCTGCAGGAGGCGGAGGAGGTGGTACAAATGGAGGAGGAGGAGGCATTGCCCCCTCAAAATGCTACACTACCCGTGAAAATGAAAGATCTCTCTAGTCCTTTGGAGTGATAGCATGGTATAAAGAAAAGTAGTATGCTTCTCTATGTCCCTAGTGGGTGGCTATTCAAGCCTGTGCATCTCTCTCTGCTCTAAGCATATCGCCCTGCCAGTCCTACTCTGCCTTGAGACAATCTAATTGCCTATCCCTATATGAAAGTAAGGCATCTTATATGTGTTGGAAATATGGATGGAGTAACTGAGAGGGGAGGGGTGAATCAGTTACCACAAAAATAAATCCACAAGTCCCTTAGATGTCTTCAATATATATTACTGTTACTCGGTAAATTAGCCTTTCATTGTTCATTAAACATTCACAGTTATTGATATGCATAAAACAAATAACATGAACACAAGTAACACAAGTAACACCAGATATAACGTGGAAACCCAATTTGGGAAAACCACCAATGCAACTAGTT
>MU223396.1:1089784-1111240 GCA_018584345.1 Thuja plicata
ACTCGGTAAGTACTGCGAACTCGGTAAAGACTGACTTTCCATCACATATTCTTTGATGACCGAATGAACTCGGTAAGTACTGAATTTTGTTTGTTGACCGAGTGAGCCCGGTAGTAACTAACTTCTCAATATAGTATTCTGGAGTGCTCGGTAGACTCTGTAAATTGTTTCTCTTACCGTCTGAACTCGGTAGACTCTGTAAACTGCCTGCTGAACATTCTGAGCTCGGTAGACTCTGTCTAATGACTGATATGACATTCTTTACTCGGTAGACTCTGTCTGATGACTGATATGACATTCTTTACTCGGTAGACTCTGTCTGATGACTGATATGACATTTGTGTAACATCAAAGACAATACACAATTTAAACAATTGTATCCAACAATATGGTGATCCTAGACTTAGATGTAGTAAGCCTACCTTCTAGAGCTATGATCTTTGCCCTAAGATTCTCTCTCTCCTACTTGCATTGGGAAAGATGATCTCCATCTCTACCGGATCCCCTGCCTGAACCCTGTCCAGAAGGCCTATCCTGTGATCTGCCTAGCTGCCTCTACTGCTGCCTCTATTGCCTCTTCTGATCCCCTGTAAGTAATGGACCTAGATCTATCTAGGGAGCAACAAATCTAAATCAGGTGCACCGACCCTCTCCACTACCACTAGAAACAGCTGCATGGGCACCCACAACACCACCACTCCTATCATCTCCACCATCATCACCCTCATCTAGAGGAGGATGTCTCCCATCTTGACCTCCATCTTGGCCTTCATCTCTCCCTCCATGCCTACCGGTGCCCCTGTCTCTCTGAGCTCCTCCTCTCCCTCTGGTTGGGTGCTCATCCAGATCATAATCTATAGGCTCCTCTATGCAAGGAATGACCTCCTTTGGTAATGTAAAACAAGGAAATGGATGCTAAAGCATCTCTGCTGTGTATCTATCTGAGCAGCTTGCATCTACAACATCTAGGCAAAGATCCCAATCTACTCCAACCATATCACACATCTCCTAGTGTGCAGTCTCATACCTAAGCTGGTCACCCCACAATGGTGCCTCATCGCGGATCTAGGCATATATGGTAATGTCCTGTGTCCTGCCCTGTCGTCGGCCATACTGTCTCAGAACTTGGGAGTGCATGAATCGCTCTACAATGTATTTGGTCTGCCCAATGAGGTACCTTCTCTGAAATAAAAAGGAACCTATCAAGAATCTGAGATCCACTCCTCACAATCTAAATATGGCCACCAGATGACCTTAGTCATGTCATCAAAAAGTCTCCACCAGTACTCTACCTTGCCTAGATGGGGCTACTGAATAAGACCTGCATACATATATACATAGGCTTGCTCTAGTGCTTGTTGTCTATCTACTATCAGCCATGTAATAGGGATGTGCTCCCCAACCCAGATATGAAGAATCAATATACCTACGATCATACTCTGAGTATAATGATATACAATCTCATGCAGCTCTCGGTACATATGGGCTAAGATGCAACTGCCCCATGCAAATCTCCGTCTGTGGATGACCATATGCTCTATCATGTCCACCCATTTGACCATGAACCTGTGCTAACCTATGTCTGGCATCAGGATGCCACCTATCAAGCCTGCTAAGTACATAGATAATCGATCATAATGATCGACCATATAGTCCCATGAAAGGTATCTTTGATCGATGGTGTCATCCTAGAAATACCAATGAGTTTCTCTGATCACCATGGAAGCCATCGTATCAAAGTGCACCTCATGACCAATAATAGGAACATGCAGTATGCTCCATACATTCTCTAGAGTCACTATCATCTCCCCGGTCGGGAGATGGAAGGTGTTGTGGTCTGAGTGCCATCTCTCGGCAAGAATAGTCAACAACCCTCAATTTTCCCCTATATCAGGTAAACCTATCAAATACCGTAATCCACAATGGATCACTGTCACCTTCTCATCATCTAAGAGCAGTCCAGACAATGTAACCACACTCCCTAGATATGTTCCTCTAAATGCGACTACCTCAAAATACGCCTATTTTGACACATAAAAGGATAAATCAATGTTCTATCTACAACAAAGATGCAAACTCCTGATTAGCTAAGTAATTTAAGGTCTGCATCCAGCAAACAGGTCAAAATAGATAAGTTTATAAGTATAACAACGAGATGCGATCGTGGAAAGATAGGGTGTGGCCTCTTTTACTAGATGCGATCCTGGAAAGACAAGGTGTGATCTCTTTTACTGGATGCGATCCTGGACATACAGGATGAGATTGAAACCATAGGGTGCAATCCTGGAAATCCTGGATGTGACCCAGAAAATAGGGTACGATCCTACATGGATAGGGTACGACACAAAACATAAATTCAACTAAAAACAAAGCAAAAATAGACAAACTAGATGCGATCCAGGATATCCTAGATGTGATGCAGAAATTCAGAAAACCTGGATACGATCCTAAAAATACAAGATGTGATGCGGGTTTGACAGGGTGCGATCTGGAATCCCAAATGCGACCCATAATTGCAAAGGCTCTACAAGCTAAAAAAATGCATGGAATAAAAATTTGCAAAATTTACAAGGTAGTTTTGTGAGTACTTACTAGAGGTGGGTAATCGGTCGGGTGCTGATGTCGATGACTAAGCTCAAAATGATGTTTCTGCACAGGGACCACCATCTTCTCTACAGAGCTCTCAGAATTACTGAGTAAAAGTGAAAATGAATAGTAAAATGGTAATTTTTGAGGTATATATTGGTCTTTTGAGCTATTTAGGGGTTCCAAAAATCCTCCCAGGCAATTGAAACTCCATTTTTGTTCTCTTTTTGATCAATCAGGAACCAAATCAAAAGCACTTAAAGTATTTTGTGCAGCATAGTAAAAATTTTCGCGGCAACTCCTAACAATGCAGATCTGCTCCATTTATTCTGAAAATCCATCCAATTGCACATTTTACCATAAATCTTGGTCCGACATCATTTTATCAGTCCCACCACTCATATTTTCACATAATTAACATGGTTCTTGTTTGTTTACCCTCTTAAACATCCCACCTTTTTCACTTCTTCTACTATGTTCTTTCTTTCCATAACCACTTCCTACAAGTGATACGTTCTTTCCATTGAAGGATTTTATTCTTTTCCTTCAATTTCGTTCCTGAGGGGGCATGATCACACTATCATCAACCAATTTTTTTCTCAAAAAAACATTAAAACGACTTTGTTATCAAACAAACTAGGGGCATGATAGTTTCCTTGACTAAGTCAAAATTGTTGGATAGAAAGCTTTGGTTGTCATAAGCTGGATATCTTGTGTTTCCTCATTTTAAAATATTTTTACTAATCTCCTGGAAGCTTCTTACTGACTTTTAGATGACAACCAAGTTTGGAATCATTATTATCAACCTTTGAACAACAACCAAGTTTAGAGTTGGTATCTTTAAGATCTTTTATTGACCTTTGTATGACAACCAAGTTCAAATTCAATTCTATCAGTTTAGTTCAATCAAGTGCGAGACTGATCTCATTAGGTATTTCATCTGATCATGAGAAAAATTCTCAATCTTTCTAAAGTCAAAATCAAAAAAAATTTCTTTGAATCAATGCGCTGCTCGCACATCAATTCAAAGAGGAGCAAATGTAACCAGCTGGATTTGGTCTGTTCCAACTATAGACCCTATTTTCCCTAAGTGTGATCATACCCCCAATTATGTCAAGACAATGTTATATTGGCATAATTCATTTTAAAATCAGATTTAATGTCCCAGGTGATTTTTATCACTAAATTATATTAACTACTACAACCATACAATTCAAATCAATTCAAACCAATTAAAAAAAATCAAATTTAAAACATGGCTATAGTATTTAATCATAAAGGAATTAAATAAAATCCTAAATCAATTTCTCACTTGCAAATGAACCCATTCCCCTAGCCTAATTAATTTAATTAAACTGGCTATAGTCCTATTGATTATTAAAAGGTAATTAAATGCTTAAATAATTAATATCCTATTTTGAATGAATTAAATAAATTTAATTCATTTCATTAATATTCCTCTAAACCCCTAACCTAACCCACTTCAACCACTTTGACTCTGGCTTCAAACCCATCTCAACCAGTTCACCCTTGCTAAATCTAATCCTAATTCTAATTCTATTTTAATCCAACTCCCAATGTTGTCACATTCCATCAAGGAATGATTAAGGAATCCACCCACTTGAGAAAGTCAAGGAATCTCAAGATTCCTTTCCTCAAGTCCACCTTCTCAAGATTGGCTTACACCCTTCCCATGCTTCTTTAAGGCTCTCATTAATGCCTCATTAATAGAGATTCCTTATGCCCATGCCTATTGAATGTCTTTGGTATTTATTTCCCCTTACACCCCATTAATGAGTTTTTTAATTCTATTAATGCACCTTGTCCCCCCCCCTCTCTCTCTCCTAATTATTCTATAAATAGAAGGTGTTTTTGAGCACAAATAAGCCCATAATTTTAGAGAGGAATGTATTGTTATGCTGCCTAGATTATTATTGGATTATATAACATGTTAGATTTATCATAGTTTCATTGTTAATGCATTGTTATAATCTTCATTTCAAAGCTAAAATGCATGTTTCCTTATCATTTAGTTTGTGTTAACCCAAATCTTTCATGCTAAGTCATATATGTCACTGATAGTAGCATAATCTGAGGGCTATTGTATTTCTTATCATACTCTTCTTAGTTAGAAAGCAATAGGTCAATTTTAGTTGCTTTATATGCTCATCTAGCCATGTTTTCTATTAATGCAATGACCTATTGAAGTGTTGTGTCTCTTAACAGGTACAAAAATCACACACACACTATGTTGTTCAATCTGCTAGCTTGGAAGAATTTATAGCCCATAACACATGCACCAAACTTGATCTCATCATCGGTTATTGTGGTTACTTTCAATCCTCTGCCATCCCATTTGGCTACTGTCATCTTTTCAGTTTTGATCTTCAGTGGATTCTTGAGTGCCTTTACTTTCTCAATTATGGGGTAGCCGATGACCTCATGGATGACATCTCAGGTTATTACCTTCAGTTCATCAAGCCATAGCTTGTTGTTATGCATTCTACTCAGCACTAACTGAATCCATTCAATTTTGAAAACTTTCGCGAACATTAGGGCATTGGTGAGCCCTTTTACTTCAATATTCTTGTGTTCATCCTTAAGTGTTCCATCTTCATTGCACAGCTTCTTATAATCTTCTTCAACCTCTGAAGTTCCTATTTTTTCAATCTTGTAGTGTATGAAAGATCAAACATCTTCCACGAGTAAAACCCTAGCTGGGATGTGTGAAAATGCTCCAGCATCATTGGGTTGTGACGCAATCTCAGGATGTATATTATAATTAGGTTCCTCACATGCTGAATTCTTTATGAGCTTGAACTCATCTTTCTTTGTGTTCTTAGATTTCACGGTTCCTTAAGTCGATGCCATTTTCAAAAATTTAGGGCTTCCTTCAAAAACATAAGAACAAAGTTGTCGGTTCTTTGTAGCTTACCATTTACTGTAGCAAAGATCTATGAAGTGCTTTGGAGTGTTGTGTGTCAAGTTGTGATTGTTGTGTGATCTCTTCTCTCTGTGCTCAAAAATCACCTTGGTCACTCTGCTCTGGGTGTCGTGAACAAATGAGTTGTTCTGATGCCCTATTTATAGTTGTTTCCCTAAAATGCGTGTCATAAATGCTTACCAACTCCTTGGTGTATGAAGATGGAGTTCTTCGGTGAAGAATTTACTTCCCTTTGGTGACACTCATAATGTTTCAGAGCAATCATTATTTCTTCTGCCTTTACTGACATTTTTCAGTGTTGTAGACAACTTGTTCACTTGCTTATTTACCGATGAGGCTCGGTTTATAATTATCAACTTTTCTTTCTTATATTAACCGACGCTTCTCAGTAAGTGTAGGAAGTTATAGCTTTGAGTGTATATTGATAGGTTTTGGTATATATGTCCGAAAGCATAGTTATCACAAATTTTAACAAGTAATACCATGATGCATCTTTCTTATACTAATTTGGCATTATATCAACATATTATGGAACTGATGTAAAGTAATAGCTTGGGGTAATGTAGTTCCATACTTAATTTTTCTACTTTAGGTGGGGGTGGTCATGTCACCAGATCCATTAGATGGGGTTGTCACCATTGGCATTGCTTGGTCCAAATTCATCATTGGTTGAAGATTTTCTCCACATTTTGTCTCTAGCTCTTTGGATATATTCAATGGTGTTTCCATTGGGATATGTGCTTGTCTCTGTCATTTGATCTCTGTAGTATTTCTTGAGATGACCAACTTTATGAAAGTATAAGCATTCCATTCTAGGGTTAGTTCATCCTCTAGACTTTCTATTCCACTGTCTCACATAGTTTGCAACAATGTGGCCATATCTTCCACATTCTATATAATTTGTCCAAGTATTGTAGTCCCATACATATTGATTATTGACTCTCTTTAGTTGATAGGGACTATCTTGACCTTTAGGCTTCCATGCTTGTCTTTTCTTTTTCCAAAATTCAAGAGTTGTGTGACTATTCATTTTGCATGTAGGACAGTATTTGTCCATGTAGGTTTCCTTCTTTGGTTGTTTAGTCTCAGATTTACATTCATATGCTTTATGACCTTTCTTGTTACATTTATAATAGAATCCTATGAATGAAGATGTAGATTTAGGAATACCTTTCATTTTTCCTCTGCATACATTTGATGTATGGCCTTTCTTTCCACAGTGATTGCATGTCAGATTTCTTGGTCTTGGATTTTCATAGACATTCTTTGGATTAGTTTGATTTGATGATTCTCCATTCTAAGTAAAACCTAGACTATTGTTGTTGTTGACTCTTCATTGTCCTTCAAGAAAATCATCCATTCTTTTATTTCTTTCTTTAGCCTTTTTGATAATTTCATTATGATGTTGCTGAATTCTTATTTCACGCTTTAACTTTTCATTCTCATCCCCCAGTTCACCGATAGCTTCTATTCTTTCAATGAGTTCAAAATTTATTATGTTTTCCTCTTGACTCATAAGAATAATCTGATTTGTAATATCATGGTGATGCTCTGTAAGTCTTTTTATTTCAAACTCTTTTTCTTGTAGCTTTTTTGTGATCTTTCTCCTATCATTAATAGCTAGTGTTGTTTCTTTCTCAGCTTGTCTAACATTGTTCATGACATCAATCATCCTTACCATCTATGTCTCTTGATCGATTTGCAAAGATTTAACTTGTCCAGCCAGATGTAAATTGATTTCAGTTAGGCTTGTGATGCTTTCTTCTGATGTATCTGATGATTTTCTTGTAGTTGATTCTGAAGACTCAAAGAAATCTAGTATCTCTTCCCCATGATAATCTGTCTCATTACATCGAGATGCCATATTCTTTCTTTCATCTAGCAACAGTCTCATGTTGATTCTAGCTTCTTTATACTATTCATAGAACATTTGAATTTCAACATTTTTATTCTCAATATTTTTATCAAGTTTGTACTTCTCCATTGTACAATCTTTTCTCTTAAGCCTTTAAGCTTTCCAGGAAGAGACTTAGCTCTGATACCAATTATTGGGATTAATGGGAAGTATGTACTAAGAGGGGAGGGGTGAATCAGTAACTCTAAATTTTTTTGTATCCTTTAATCATTTAACCTTTGTAATCAATTGTATATCCATTCAATCTGATCTAAACTATCTTGATGTGAGTTATATCAATTCATAACATAACATACATGTGAATCATTCATAGAAACATTCATGAAAGTAATTGACACATAACACAAGATATGATATCACAAAAAACTCTTGTTAGGAAGTAAAAACTATGGTGGGGATGACACCCAAAAAATATTCACTATCTGGAGATTGGAAGGGGCTGGTTAAGGCTTACAATTTGATCACTTTTTATGATCTACCCTGTTAAGAGTATCGATGGAGACCTATTAAAGTCTACTCTTTTAAGAGCTTTAGAAACACTTTTAAGTGTGCACTTGGCTAAGAGATTTGATGTTGGACTATTAAATCCACCTTCCTTGAAATAATTTTTACACTTTGCTCCACTTGTTAAAATGATAGAAAATTGCAAATTGAGATGGTAAATGAAATATCCTATTTCCGATATAGATCCAATTTAGTTTACATGAAAAATATTATCACCTAATTGTGATTGATTAATACCTCTGATTATCAGTTTCCTCTATTCTTGGTTCTACTAACCAAATCCTCCTTTTTCTATTCTTGTTCTTGAAACTCTCAATCTAATCCATAGATGTGCTTGTTATGTTCTCCTCTCTCTTCACATCATCTATTCATCCATATAGAAATAATTACCGAATCGTCTATTTATAAATGGATTATCTTGATTAAGATTCAAGAAAAAACAATGTTAACTCTAAGATCAGGTTTACAACTTGTACCTAGATCTCCTAGTATATGTGTTTTAAATTAGTTAGACTGATTAAAGCACTTACATTCATGTATCTTGTCCCTAAAGAAATGGATTTAAAAACAAATAAATATCCTATAAATAGAATACACTTTCTTTATCTGATGTGGAAGTTAGATCCACTTTTTTCAGGCTGCAACTAACTTTTGGTTTTGCCTGTCGGTCATGCTTGACTGTCCTTCAGTTTTGTTTTGTCACTTGCACTTAAATTGTCTTTTTGGTCTGCATTGTATCCTACATGTCAGGTTCCTCTATTGGGTTCCTCTTTGTCTTTTTGTCTTTTCATTTTTCGATTTACACACTGAGTTGTGTTGTTGGTCTTCTCTGTACTTAGTCATCTTTGGTGATCTCTATGATCTGATTTTTGGTTTTCTCTTGTCTTGTCTTTTGGTGTAGGCTTACCGAAAGTGTTGTTTGCATACTAATGGAAAATTAATGTCATCAAATTTTTGGATGAATTATTGGATTAACAATTGAGGCCACTCATTCACCCCCCCTCTCAGTTATTCTAACATATGTTATAGTGTTCCTATGTATAGTGGATGAGTATTTGGATTTGATGTTTCAAAGGTTGCGAAGCTAGTTACATGGTGCCTTATCATTATGTTCATAGGTAGCATTGTTCATGATTTAGAGTACGACAAGATATCTTTTGTTTTGATTTAGTTAACTATTTTAGTGTTCTTGTTGATCATATATGATGATGAGATGATTTTAATGTTATGAATGGTATTTGTGTTGCTTGCTGGTGTTCTTGGATTGTGTAATGATCATGTTTCTGGACCATATTGTTTGAGGTGATCGTATTTTATGTTTTGTTAGTGTGTTTTCATTCTTCATTTAGGTCCTAACCAAATTGATGGAGTAATGTGTCGCAATTCTTGATGCATATTTGATGACACACAATTGTTTTCATGGTTGAATATTTGAGTCCTATCTAAGTCTTTGCCGACCTGATTTGGATCACTTAGAATATTGAGCATAATGTTTATATCTTTTATTGTAATAGGTCTTATCCAACCTAGTAGATGATTTTTCTTTGTAATCGGTATAAATGAGAGATCATTTTGTAATTGTGTGTGTGTGTGTGAGAGGTGTGTGAATGTAAGAAGAGTTTTTCTAAATTTAAGGTAGAGGTTGTGCTTCATTAGAACTGTATTGGCATTGGAGATTTTATTTATTAGTTTAGTTGTAATGGACTCTATGTATTGATGCCGAGTGGCCCAAATAATTTAAACTTTCCCTTTCACCTATCAATCTTCTCACTTAATCATCCCCTATCCTTTACAAAGGATTACCTTATTGTCTCATCCTCATCCTAAGAGCCACTTGTAAACTCTAAGACTCCTATATGTCCCTCACTTGAAGATACTTCTTAGTTAGTTCCTCTCCTATCCCAACACATTCTTTTGTTTTGTTTCTTCCACACAAAAATCTTGACTAGTACTCCTATCCCTTGGTGGCCAAGGAATATTTCCTTCCAAATATTTAAAGGAATGAGTTAGATGCACCTTTCAACTTATTTTGGCATAGGAACCATGATTTGACCTAATTCCATTACTCTAATGACTATGTTCAAACCCTATGATATAATAGCACTAATTAGTCCTATTATCCAAAGAAACTACCCTAAAATGGACTTCCCTAACTTTGTTAATGACTCATAATTCATTCCCTATGCCAATCCTCCAAATTCATCACCAAACCCCAACCAACTCACCCTTTCGTATCTCTGTAACACCCATTTTCCCTTATAAACCAACCAGTCACATAGAGATTCTTGGACAGGGATTCCTTATCCTCCCAAATCATTTCACCTCTTGGTTTAAAAAAATATAATCTTATGGTACATCCCAAGACCTCACATTCCACCAAGGGACATAAATTTCCTATGGTGGAAAGTGCAGATGATCACATTTCTTCTCCAAAACTCTAGGTCTTTAGGGGTGTCACCCATGCTATAGTAAATGGTTTCTAACTTGAAAATGAAAAGATAAAAAACCTTAAAATCAAGTGGAATAAAAATATATTACATTCCTCTAATCAACCATGTAACACATTCATCGTGAATGATCCGTAGAGATCGTTCAAGTTTAGAAAAGCCACAGGTAAACTAGGAAAACTTTAGAATTTTATTGTTTCTTCTCCCAATAACATCAAAAAAACTTGAATTCAATCCCCCTGAGGCTTATGAATCCATTTCCCCCCTTTCTAACCAAATTAAACCAAATTTTGAATTAGTTAATTGTTAAACCCCATTTTGAAAACTTTTAACAAAAGTTACTCAAAAGTTGTAAGCAACTATGCATTTTTTACAAACTTGCTACCCCAATTGGCCTAAGGATCAAATGACCTTAAAAATGGGTCATAAATGAAACCAAACATCTAAAAATACTAATTATACCCTACTCTATCCTCCTAGGGGGCGTTGACTAGAGTTCACCAAGTAGGCTTATTATGGCCTATTAGGGTCAATGGTGTTACAAAAAGGGTCATTAGCCCTAATCAAAGATAATGAAATGGTCCTAAGGATCTTATTAAAAAATAGGAACTCTTATGAGGGCCCATGTTAAATTATATCATCCATGGATGCTCCTACATCATACTCATGGCCAAAAGGATATCAATCCCCCCTTGAGATGAGGTCTTGCAACGTAGCGCTATGCTATTGAATATCTTGCTCATCCATCCATACTACTTTAGAGGAAGTTAAGCCCTTCCATTTAACCAAATACTATTGTATTTATGCCTCCTTGTTTTCTTTACAACCTTAGTGTCCAAAATGCATTCCAACTCTACTGGTTTGCTAGGTGGAAGATCCTACAACCACTCCTCATAATCCAAAACTCCCTAATCAACATTTGTACCCATTGAAACAATACCCTTAAATGGAAGAAGATCAAACACATCAAATATTGGAGATATTCCTATGTCAAGGGGAAACTCTATCTCATAGGCATTAGGTGAAAAAATTTCCATAATTCTACAAGGTCCTATTTTCTTCATCATAAGTTTGGTGTGTCTCCCTTTAGGTAACCTTTCTATTTTCAAATATATCCATACCATATCCCTTACCTAATATTGCACATCCCTCCTTCTCTTTTCAAAATATTCCTTTTACATGAGAGCATTTTGTTGAAGTTTCTCCCTAACTGTATCATAGACCTCCTTGAGTGCCTCTACAAAATTTTCTCCTTGTGCACTGAACTTATGATCTTGAGGTAGATCCCTGAGTTCCATTGTACTCCTTGGATTCATCCCATAAATAATTTGAAAAGGGATTTTTCCCATTCTCAATTTGATAGAGTAATTGTAAGTAAACTCTTCTTGAGGTAATAGAGTGTCCCTTGACTGTTTGTTCTATTTTTTCAAACACCTTAAGAGGTGTCCAAGTGATCTGTTAACCACTTTAATCTACCCATATGTTTGTGGGTGATATGAAGAATTGAAGGACAATTTTGTTCCCATTTTCCTCCATAAGGTCCTCTAAAAGTGACCCACAAACTTCACATCCCTGTTAGACATAATACTGGAAGGAAGACCATGAATTCTAACTACTTCCTTAAAGAAGATATCTTCTTTGTAGGAATAATCATTTGTACTTTTGAATGGAAATAAATTATCTATCTTACTAAACCTATCTACCACAACAAAAACACTGTCAAAGCCCTTTTGTGCCCTTACCCCTTTGAAAAACCACACAAATCTCCACATAATTATTAACATCTGTCTACATCCTAGGCCAAAATTAATTTCTCCTTACTTGTTCAAGAGTCTTATCGAATACAAAATGACTACTTAAACTCCCACTATGTTTTTCTTTAATAATATTCCCCCTCATTGAACATCTTGGCACACATAATTGACTGACCTTAAACAACAGACCCTCCTATACAAAATACTTAGAATATTGAACATGGAATTTATTAGAAAAATCATTACATACCTTATATATTTAATGGAAGTCGTCATCTCCCTCATACATGGATTTAATTGAGCTTCTTAAACTTTCAATACTCTCCTACTGAAGGAATATTTTACCTTATTACTCACCCCTTTCTTATGCTTAATAGTAAAGGTATATGCGTGAATTTATTCCACCCACTTCATGTGTCTATAGTTTCGCTTCTCTTGGCCATGAAGAAAACTTAGGGCCTAATTGTCAGTATAGACAATAAACTCCTTAGGAATCAGATAATGCCTCAACTTCTTGAGAGCTTGCACAAGTAAGTGAAACTTGAAGTCATAGAAGGAATAGTTCCTCTTGGCTTCATTGAGCCTCTTACTAAATAAATCCAAAAGCCTCCCATCTTGACTTAAAAGGGCTCCTATACCCACATTAATGACATCACATTCAATGGTGAATAACTTATTGAAATTAGGAAATACAAGAACAGGTTGTGCCACCTTTACCTTGAGAGTTTCAAAAGCTTTATCTACAACCTCTGTTTAATAAAACCTAAATTTCTATCCCCCTTTGATAGTGTCTAACATTGGAGCACATACCTAGCTAAAATTCCTGATAAACTTCCTATAAAATGTAGACAATTCATGGAAACTCCCAACTTCACCCATGCACCTAGGAGTAGGCCAACTTACAATGAATTCAATTTTGGATGTATCCATCTTAAGGCTTCCTTTAGAGATAACAAACCCCAAATAGACCAATTCCTACTTAAAAAACTCACTCTTTTCCAAATTTATGAGTAGATTTTCCTCATGAAACTTCCTTAATAACTACTCCAAGTGTTCTAGGCGTTCCTCCCTAGTTTTCCTAAAAATAAGGATTTCATCTAAGTACACGACAAAAAAATTCGCTATAAATTGTTTGATCACTTCATTCATTAACCTCTTGAAGGTACTAGGAGAATTGCTTTAGCCAAATGACATAACCATCCATTCGTACAATCCTTCATTTTGTCTTGAAATCTAGCTTCCACTCATCCCCATCCCTAGTCCTTATTTGGTGGTAACCATTCTATAGGTCTATCTTAGAAAAATAAAAATACCCCCCTAAAAAATCCATCAAAGCTTCTATTCTAGGCATAGTAAATTTGTACCTCATTATAATCTTGTTAATGGCCCTGGAATCCATTCAAAGCTTTTATTTTCCTCCCTTTTAAGGTGCTAGAACTATGGGTACTGCACATGGACTGAGGGTCTTCCTGATAAGCACCTTATCCAACAATTCTTGGATTTGATTGACACTCTCTTCATTCTGTGATGGAGTCATCTTGTAGGAATCCTTGTTTGGTAATGTGGCTCCAAGAATAAAATCTATGTGGTGACTAACATCTCTATTTGATGGCAGGGAGTTAGGGAATTACTCCTTTACTACCCCTTCATAATTATTCAACAAATATTCCACTTACAATGGAATATCCTTGTCCTTATCCTTGGATGGTTCTGATGTACTCGCAGGCTTCACTACCAAAGATAAACCAATATTCTCCTTCTTCAAAGTTTGCAACATTTATTTTTCCCCTATCACATTATGCCTAATTTTGGCTTCTCTTTTGTCACATTAGGTAATATTTTCAAGGTGTACTTTATGCCTCCCTTAGTAATCCTATAAACATTCTTCATGGCATCATGTTGAGCATTGACATCATACTACCATGGCCTAAAAATTAAGAGGTGAAAAGCATCCATATTAACAATATCACACAATAACCTATCCTTATATTCCCCTATTTGAAAATCCACCCATACTTGTTCATCCACAATACTTTTTTGTCCTTTTCTCAACCAAGAAAATTTAGAAGGAAATGGATGAGGGATCCTTTTTAATTGTAACTTTTTAACCATTTCAGTTGATACTAAATTATCAATAGACCCTGAATCTACAATTACTTTGCACACCTTACCTCATGATTTTTCATGAATTCCTAAAGATATTCTTCCTCTAGGGTGGTTCCTTGGAAGAAGGTCCTTTGAGAAATTCCCTCCTTATCATAAGATTTTCTCCAAGTTCTAGATCTACAAGCCTTCACATTGAATGAACACTGTGAGTATCATACTCTTGGACTAAATGAATCCTTCTTTATCCCCCTTGAGAATGGTTCTAATTTGTCAAAGGACATCCCTTAGCTGAATGTCCTTATTGTCGACAATTGAAGCATTTTCTATAGAATATGACTTCACCCCTTCCTGATCCTCCACTCCTAACCCTATCATTTGGTCTTCTTCCCCTAAAGTTTCCTCTAGATCTATAACTCCTAGAGGGATCCCCTTGACTGGTCTCCCGTTTATACTTTTGTATTTCTCTTCTACCACCAAAACCCCCTCTTCCTTTGAAACCTATTCCTCCTCTTCCCCTATTATTCTTATCACCTTTCCTCTTCAAATTTTCCTCTACCCTTAAATCCAACTGTATACACTTTTTAATTGTATTAGGGGCCAGTATATTAATTTTATCTTGAATATTTATCCTTAAACCGTTCAGATATGTAGCCAATATCTCAGGCCTCCTCATGTCTCTTGGATCTGAGACTCATATGATGAAACTCCTTTGTGTAGGCATTCACATCAAGATCCTTCTACCTCAAATTTTTCAACCTCCTATACATATGAACCTCATAATATGGTGGAAGAAACTATGTCTTGATCCTAGCATTCATCCTCCCCCATGAGGAGATCATGTTTCTTCCTTCCTTTATCCTTTCTCCTTGAATTTAGTTACACCATGAAAGTGCAGCCCCTTTAACTTGGCTTTGGATATTTTAACCCTCTTATCCTCTAGAACATCCTTACATTCAAAATATTTGTTCAAAGCCTCAACCGACTCTATTACTTATTCTCCATCCATGCTCCCTCCAAACATGGGTAAAATGTTTATGTTATCTCTACCAATAGTCTTCAAGGAATCCATCAATTCATTCTGATCTGCAGGCAATTCCACTTCCTACCTAGGGTTTCCTCCTCCCTTTCTTTCCCTTCCTCATAAGAATCTCACTTATCCTCCCTTTCCTTGCCTTCATTCTTCTCCATCTCCCCAAACTTGGCTTCAAATATTTCCTCAAATATATTTTTGACTGCATCTTGTGACATCTTTTTAGGAGGCATGGTGTTAGCCTCTTCTACTAACCCTTCCTTTGACATACACCAAGATCATAACACCCATGTGATCCTAGTCTTTCTCTGATACTATTATGATGTAGGGTGACCCAAAGGACTTAAAATTTCCCTTTTACCTATCAATCTTCTCACTTAGTCATCCCCTATCCTTTACAAAGGATTCTCTTATTGTCCCCTCCTCATCCTAAGAGCCACTTGCAGACTCTAAGACTCCTATATGTCCCTCACTTGAAGATAATTCTCAGTTAGTTCCTCTGCTAACCCAACACATTTTTTTGTTTCCTCTACACAAAACATCTTGAATAGTACTCCTATCACTTGGTGACCAAGGTATATTTCCTCCCAACTATTCAAAGGAATGATTTAGATCCACCTTTCAACTTATTTTGGCATATAAATCATGATTTGACCCTATTCCATTACCCTAATGACTCTATTAAGCCCCTATGGTATACTAGCACCAATTAGTTCTATTCTCAAATGAAAATAACCCCAAATTGACTTCCCCAACTTTATTAATGACTCATACACTTCAGTAGCTATGCCAACCCTTCAAATTTACCATCAAGCCCGACCAAGTCACTCTTTGGTATCTCTGCAACACCCATTTTCCCTTAGCAACCAACTAGTAACATAGATATGCATGGATAGGGCTTCCTCATCCTGTCCTTTCACCTCCTGGTTTAGAAGAAATATAATCCTATAGTACATCCCAAGACCTCACTTTCCACCAAGGGCCATAACTTTCCTATCGTGGAAAGTGTAGATGATCACATTTCTTCTCCAAAACTCTAGGTCTTTGGGGTGTCAGGCCTGCTATAGTAAATGGCTTCTTACTATAAAATGAAAAGAGATCAAACCTTCAAACCAAGTGGAATAAAAAACTAGAACATTCCTATAATCACCCATGTAATACATTCACCTTGAACAATCCATATAGATCATACAAGTTTATAAAAACCATAGGTAAACCAACAAAACTTTAAAATTTTATTGTTTCTGCTCCCAAAAACATTAAAACAACTTGAATTTGATCCCCCTGAGGCTTATGAAGGCATTTCCCCCCTTTTCAATCAGCTCCTACCAAATTTTGAATTGGTTAGCCATTAAACCCCATTTTGACAACTTTTATCGACGTTAAGGTCAGAACACAGTCTTCTGCATAAAACCAACTTTGATCCTTCTGAATCATCCGTACAGTGTCCGTACACTCATTCCAATTAAGTAGTCAGTCTGTCTTCTCCATATAAATATATGTTGACATCAATGAGAAAACATGAATATCAACAACATGATCAGTAACCAAAAATGATATCATCCAAAAATCTCCCCCTTTGGCATTGATGGCAACATATGGGAAAATTCATATGCATCAACCCAAAATTACTCTCTCTCAATACAATATTCTCAATATCCTCAACATAAATTTCCCAAAATATTAGGGATTTTACTGCAATTGTATGGTTAATGTTCAAGTGGTTAAAGAATTTAATTAATTATTATAATACTAATTCACCCCCCCCCCCCTCTCAGTATTATTCAATCCTAATAATTGGTATCAGAGCTATATGCAAGAAAGACATAGAATAGTCCCAAGGGATAAATGAGAGGGGGGGGTGAATCAGTTATCAACTAGTTCAATCTTTTTTTCAATTAATTATAGAATAACATTAAGCATTAACACATTCATATAACACAAGATAGAACACAAAAATTTTGGTTACGGGGAAACCAAATAGGTAAAAACCCCGACGGGAATTAGCACCCACAAAGAACTGTACTTGAGTATAATTATCCATGTTAGGAGATCTTGAAACCCTGTTAGGAGTTTTTCTTTATAATGCAATAATTACAGATACCTAGTTAAGGGTTTGACCCTGTTAGGAGTCTTTTACAAATAACCCTATTAGGGGTGAGGACTCACTGTCCAAAAGATCACTGCTAAAATGATGAAGGCTACAACCTTCAGTTAAACAAATATGCACTATATCTGATAAATGAATTATTTGAGTAGACCTGTTGTCTTGACCAGTTCCAGTGTATTGTATAATTGCACTTCTTCTTCACGTAGATCTTTTCTTGATGATTAAAATGTCTCTACTGTCCCACAATAAAGGACATTCTGTTCTATATTTTTTTGTCTCTTTTCTTATCATTCATACTTAGTGTTTGCCAAATGAACTACTATAAGTATCTTCCAAAAATATGTGATCTTTGTCGGCTTTAGGAGTCCCTTCAATACTTCTTTAGTCGGCCACATCATGCACACAACCTAATTATAATCACACAACCCAAACTGAATAGACACGATGCTTCACAAAGTCAGCTCCACCAAATTAAATTCATCTTCATGATTTTGATAGAACATGTTTGGCACCTTTAGATAATTATCTTTAACTCATAACTAAACATGAATACAAACACACATATCCCAAAGATAGGCGCAAGTCAAGAAATAATGTAATTATGTTGGCTCTTCACATATAGTCTTCAATCACTATAACTATCATAATTGATTAACATAACTCAACTAAAACTTCATATCTGACTCGGAGTGAATTCACATAGCATCTAGAACATGTATACACCATGGAAATAAACACACATAGCTCCAAAACATTTGTACAGATAATTTCATATAGAACATTGTTGTATATTATATGTTGTCATCAATGACAAACATTCAATCAACTATTTGCATAGAAGAAAATCGACAACAATATCCCCCTTTGAAATTGATGGCAACATATGATATCATGAACTCAAGTGTCTTCCTTGTTTTTACAATCTTCTCAATATCTTCGTCAAAAGTTTCTCTTCACTGTTGCTGCTCTTCTAGCTGTATACTCCCCCAGAGTATATGCTCTACCTTACTAATACTCCCTCTTTGACATCAATGGAAAAGGGTGTTAAACACCATTAGGCATAGGTACTACTCTAGAAGTAGAGTAGTCAACCATTCATCAGTCACCAAGGATTGATGTTCTTGCTGCAAATTCTATTCAGACTCAGGAAAGGGAATTACTCCCAACTTCTCCCTGAGATACTCAAAAGTATCTTTTGATAATGGCTTTGTAAAAATATCTGCTAATTATTCTTTAGTGCTCACATAATCCAAATTTACTTCTTTGTTAGCAACTTTTTCTCTTAGAAAGTGGTATTTGATCTCAATGTGTTTTGTCTTTGTGTGCATCATAGGATTCTTTGACATTTTTATAGTACTAGTGTTGTCACAATGAATAACAATAGGATAATCAATATGAATACCAAAGTCTTTAATCATCTATTTGATCCAAACCATTGTTGAGAACTTCAATGCTGCTGCAACATACTTAGCTTCTGCTATTGACTGAGAGATACAATTATGCTTTTTACTTGTCCAAGTGACCAATCTATCTCCAAGAAATACTGCCCCTCCTGATGTACTCTTTATGTCATCAACACAACCTGCCCAATCAGCATCAGTATACACATGAAGTTGTATTTTCTCTGAGTTAGGATACCATAAACCATAGTCTATAGTTCCTTTTAAGTATATGAATATTATTTTTATTGCCATTACATGATTTTGTTTAGGTTCAACTGCAAATCTTCCAACAATGCCAACTGCATTAGAAATATACGGTCTAGATTGAGTAAGATATATGAGTTTTCCAATCATAGACTTGTATAGAGTCTTGTCAACTCCTATGGAATCATCATCTTTAGAAAGCTTGCTTCCTGTTATCATGGGGGTGCTTACTGGTTTGCAATCTTCCATTTTGAAAGTTTTTAATACCTCTTTCACATACTTAGACTAATTTATGAATATGCCTTTGTCTGTTTGTTTTACATTCAATCCAAGAAAATATTTGATAGGTCCAATCATTCTCATTTCAAACTCGCTTTTCATCTCTTTGACGAATTCTACACTTAGTTTGTCATTACCTCCAAAGATAATGTCATCAACAAAAATAGCAACAAGTAGTAATCCATCTATCTCTCTTATGAATAAATTACAGTCTGCTACTTCTTTTCTGAATCCTATCTTTGTTAAGTAACTATCAAGTCTCTCATACCAAGCTCTTGGGTCCTGGTTAATTCCATAAAGTGCTTTCTTTAATCTGCATACCATGTCTAGTTTGTCTAAAAGTTTGAATCCTTCAAGCTGCTCTATGTAGACTTCTTCCTTCAAGTCACCGTTCAGAAAAGATGACTTGACATCCATTTGATATACTTTAAAGTTCTTGAATGTTGCATAGGAAAAAAACAACTTGATAGCTTCCAGTCTTCTCACAGGGGAAAATGTATTAGTGTATTCTATTCCTTCTCTCTGGGCATATCCTTTACATACAAATCTTGCTTTGTTCCTTACCACTGTGCCTTCATCATTCATTTTGTTCTTGAATATCCACTTTATTCTAATCATATTCTTGTCATGAGGTCTAGGAACTAGTTCCCATGTATTATTCTTGATTATTTGATCTGATTCTTCTTGCATAGCACTTTTCCAATCTGAATCTTTGCATGCATCTTCAACACTTAAGGGTTCAATCTAAGAAAGTAAGCATACCTCTTCATCAGCGGTTGAACCTTTTGCTCTGGATCTTGTCAAGAATTTAGCGCTCTAATCTCCAATAATGTCTTCCTTAGAGTGGTATTTGGATGTGTATTTTGAGTTCTTAGGAGTGACACTTTCATCTAGAATCTATGATTCTTCTTCACTTGGTTCAGGATTGTTACATGAAACATCAATATAGTCAAACATTTCTTCAATAACTGTGTCCTTATTGATGGGTCTTGGCTCATCTTCAATCATGGGAGCACAGTCATAATATATTTCTTGAATCATAAACTTCTCATAAATCTTCACATGAGTACTTTCAATGATCTTCTTTAATCTTAGATTAAAACATCTATAGGCTTTTCTTTTAGTAGAGTAACCAATAAAAATACCTTCATCACTTATAGCATCAAACTTGCCAATGCTATCATCTCTCTTGATGTAGCACTTGCTTCCAAATATTCTGAAGTATTTTACAGTAGGTACATTACCAAACTAAAGTTCATAGGGTTTCTTGTATGCACGTAGTCTCAATTTAATTCTATTGATAGTATAGACTACTGTAGTGACCACATCTCTCCAATAGGTATGGGCAACCTTTCCTTCAATCATGATAGTGCACACTGTGTCAAGCATTATCTTGTTCCTTCTTTCTGCAATCCCATTTTGCTGAGGGGTTCTAGGTGCACTTAACTATCTTTTGATTCCATGTTCTTCACAATAATCATAAAAATGGTCAGAGGTGAATTCTCCTCCTCTATTAGATCTCAGACATTTTATCTTTAATCCAGATTCATTCTCAACCTTAGCTTTGAAAACTTTGAACTTCTCAAAAGCTTCATATTTTTCTTTTAGGAGCACAACCCACATCATCCTTGAGAAATCATCAACAAAAAAAATGAAATACATTTCTCCATAGTATGATCTTGTTTGAGTAGGTCCACATAGGTATGTATGTATCAAATCTAATTTGTTTTCAGCAGAGTCTTGTTTTCTCTTGAATGAGGTCCTCACATGCTTCCCCGTCACACATTCCATGCACATGGTGTCAGCTGGTCTTGCAATACTTGGAAGGTCTCTTACTTCCTTTACATTACTTATCTTGACTATGTTGTCAGAATTGATATGACAAAGTCTCTTGTGCCATAGCCAACTGTCATCCACTTTTGCAACAAAACAACTTACTTCTGAATTGAGCTAAAAGACATTACCTTTGGTATTTGAGCCTGATGCAATCATGTCTTCTTCTTTGTTTTTAATGATGCACTGGTTGTTTTTGAATTCCAACTAATATCCTTTATCAAGCAACTGTCCAACACTTAGTAAGTTATGATGTAAGCCATCAACATAAAGAACATCATCTGTCTTATTCTTTCCATCTA
>MU223396.1:1111330-1121605 GCA_018584345.1 Thuja plicata
TGTCTCCTATCATGTGGTGTGAACATCCACTATCAATGATCCAGTCAGTTCTGATGTCAGCTTTTGAAACTAATGCTAACTCTTGTTCTTTTTCTTCATCTTCTTTGTCCATTTCTTCAAGCATCTTCTCAATGTCTTTAATGACAAAGAAACAAATTTCATCTTCTCCTGAATCATCATCAGTTACACCATCTTCAGCATGATAACATTCCTTAGTGTACTTGGGCTTGTAATCTGATCTGAACTTCTTGACTCTGGTAGGACACTTGGATGCAAAGCGACCAACTTTGTTGCATGAAAAACATTTGAATGGTAGCTGTCTTCATATTTCCCTTTACCTTTCCTTTCTTTATTGGCAATCATAGAAATTATTTCTTCTAGTTGTGTATCCAATTCTTCATTATTACTAGACCTACTTATAGATTTCTTGCTGTGGACTGAGGATTTGTAAGCTACCTCACTTTTGGGTTCTTTCTTCAATCTTGATATCTCAAATGCAGATTTTTTTCTGATCAAAGTCTCTCTCTCAAAGTCTTTTGAAAATTGCATAGTCTCATCTAAGATATTGATCTTTCTCTCATAGTCTATTGTCAATGTGGTCATTAGTTTTTCCATTATATCATCCTCTAAAATTTCTCCACCATTATTTCTGATACCTGAAACTGCTTTATTAATTCTCTGATTGTAAGCTCTGATGTTTTCTTCAGGTAGCATCTCTAAGTTGTTCTATCTTTTCTTCCATGTCTTTCTGTGTGCATTCTTTTCTTGAATGTCTCCTTTAAACATATCTTCTAAGTATTTCCAAATATAATATTCTTTATCTACCTTCTTGATCTAATAAAATTCACTGTCAGATAGGGCATTGATTAGGGCTTCTTTGGAAATTACATTCTGAGTGAACACTTCCTTTTGTTTAATTGTAGAGTCTTCTTCTGCAAGGTCTTTCAAGGTTGGAACTTCAATTGCATGAGTGTAAATCTCATAGATCTCAAATCCAACGCACTGAATATGTGTTATCATTTTGTTCTTCCAGTCAAGATAGTTTTCTCCATCAAACTTAGGACTCCCTTTCGTGAAGTATGCCATCTGATTTACCTTAAGCTGTTAGGCTTTCTCTCCAAGGCACTTGGCTCTGATACCAATTGTTAGATTAGTCCCAAGAGATAACTGAGAGGGGGGGTAAATCAATTATCATCTAGTTTAATCTTTTCTTCAGTTAATTATAGAATAACATTAAGCATTAACACATTCAGATAACACAAGATAGAACACAACAATTTTGGTTACGAGGAAACCAAATAGGTAAAAATCCCAGTGGGAATTAGCACCCAGAAAGAATTGTACTTGAGTATAATTATCCCTATTAGGAGATCTTGCAACCCTTTTAGGAGCTTTTCTTTACAATGCAATAAGTACAGTGACCTGGTTAAGGGTCTGACCTTGTTAGGATTCTTTTACAAATAACCCTGTTAGGGGTGAGGACTCACTGTCCAATAGCTCACTGCTAAAATGATGAAGGTTGCAACCTTCAGTAAAATAGATATGTACTATATCTTATAAATGAACTGTTTGGGTAGACCTACTGTCTTGATCAGTTCTAGTGTATTGTACACTTCCACTTCTTCTTCACATAGATCTTTTCTTGATGA
The DNA here is from genome assembly GCA_018584345.1 of Thuja plicata. Taxonomy (NCBI): domain Eukaryota; kingdom Viridiplantae; phylum Streptophyta; class Pinopsida; order Cupressales; family Cupressaceae; genus Thuja; species Thuja plicata. The sequence continues at coordinate 1,112,980 of MU223396.1, forward strand.
ATGAAATGTCTCTACTATCCCACAATAAAGGACATTCTGTTCTGTACTTTTTCTGTCTCTTTTCTTATCATTCACACTTAGCGTTCACCAAATGAACTACTATAAGTATCTTCCAAAAAAATGTGATCTTCATCGGCTTTAGGATTCCCTTCAATACTTCTTTAGTCGGTCACATCAAGCATGCAACCTGATTAGAATCATGCAACCCAAACTGAATAGATGTGACGCTTCACAAAGTCGGATCCACCAAATTAACTCCATCTTCATGATTCTGATAGAACACATTTGGCACCTTTAGATAATTATCTTTAACTCATAACTAAACATGAATAAAAAAATGCATATCCCAAAGATAGGCACAATTCAAGAAATAATGTAATTACATCGGCTCTTCACATATAGTCTTCAATCACTGTAACTATCAAAACTGATTAACATAACTCAACTGAAACTTCATATCTAACTCAACGTGAATGCACATAGCATCTAGAACATGTATACACCATGGAAATAAACATGCATAGCTCCAAAAAATTGGTATAGATAATTTCATATAGAACACTACTATATATTATATGTTTTCATCAATGACAAACATTCAATCAACTATTTGCACAAAAGCAAATCTCCAACAGAAAGTTCCTCAAAAGTTGCAAGCAACTTTTTGAGCAATTATGCAATTTTTGCAAACTTACTACCTCAATTAGCCTAAGGATAAAATTACCTTACAAATGGGTCATAAATGAAACCAAAAACCTAACAAGACCAATTCAACCCTATTCCATCCATCTAGGGACCCATTGACCAGAGTTGACCAAGTAGGCCTATTATGGCCTATCTTGGTCAATGGCCTTACAAAAGGGTCATTAGCACTAACCAAAGATAATAAAATGGTCCTAAGGAACTTATTACAAAGTATGAAATCTTATGAGGTTACATGTTAAATTATGTCATTGATGGGTGCCCCTACACCATGTCCACTATGTTGTAATTGAAGATAGATCGGTGAACCTGACTGAGGGCCAGATCTGTGATTGTATTGTGAGTAGTGAGCTCTAGACAGTGAGCCTAAAGATTGGGATATTAGCTTGTGGTTTCTAGTTCATACTTTTTTCTCTATTTTTCTCTTAACCACGTAGTAATTTTAGCATAGTACATTCATCTTGTAGGTTTGATTCCCACTCAGGTTTTCCTTTAATCGAGTTTCCTTGAGAACAAATATTTTTGTACTATGTTATGGATCTTGTATTATTTTTATCTTTCAGATCTAAGTGACTAAAGTGAAATCAAATATAATAGGTGTGTACAATTTATTCACCCTCCCCTCTCCCAATCGTGATTTCCTCCTTTTGGACCTAACAATTGGTATCAGAGCCTAGTCCTTTAGAAGAATCTTGACTACTTGAAGGAGATCTGTCATGGAACGTATAAGAAAAGAGAGTCTGAATTTTGATGGAAATAACTATCTGATTTGGAAGGATCAAATGACTACCTACCTAATATGCATGGGGATAGAAGATGAATACTGACAGATCACTGAGAAGCCTTATGCTATTCTGAATAACCTAAAAAAGGCTACTGCAAATAAAAAGAATAAATTCAAGGATAATATCTTAGCAAGGTAGACCTTGATCAACGTCTTAACTAATTTAGAATATTCTCACATTTATGGATTCAGGACTGTACATGAGGTATAGAAAAAATTAGAAACTATTTATGAAGGTGATACATATGTTAAGCAAGCTAATTTTCAAGGATTAAAAGAAAAATATGAAGATATGAAGACGAGTGAAAGTGAAACTACCCTAGTCTATTTGCAGAGAGTAAATGATTTGGTTTGTGCAATCATATGTGCTAGCAGTACCTTGATAGACAATGAAGTTGTAGAAAATATTCTGAGATCCTTGCCCACATGTTACAGTGAGGAATTTTCTTCTATTGAGGAATTGAGAACCATAAGGGACATTTAGGGAGAAGATTTTGTATGTAGACTCTATGCCTATGATATGACTACACTTGGTAAGGAACTTCTAAAGGTTGAGACTACATTTAAAGCCATTGTCACTAAGTATGAATAGAAAGAAAGATCTACAAAGATAAAATTAAAACACTATGATAAAGATTGGGAAGAGATCATGGAGGAAGAGAGGAAGATCGATGAACTTGAAGCTTTAATTATGAAAAGACTACCTAAGGGCTCCAGTATGTATGAAGAAAAGTTACCTTTGAAATGCTTCAATTGTAATAAGATTGGTCATGTTGCATCTAGATGTGCAAACAAAAACTCCAAGGATTTTAGAGACAAATCTAAGAAATATCATCCTAAGGGTCATAAAAAATTTTATGTTGCTGAAGAAGGTGTGACTGATGATGAGTCTATCACTAGTGAGGAAGAAATTGTGTTTATTGCTATTAAAGAAGATAAACCTAATGAGGAAAAAACATTGGTTTTACAAGTTGTTAAAAGAGATGAATGGGTCATTGATAGTCGATGCTTACATCATATGACTAGTGACAAGGATAAGTTTGTGAAACTTGAGGCCTATGATGGTGGTGTTATTAGATTTGGTAACAATTCTTCTTGTTTGATTAAAGGAAAAAGATCTATTACTCTTGATGGTAAAAACAATACTGATGATGTCTTATATGTTGAAGGTTTAAGTCATAGTTTTTGAGTGTTGGACAACTATTGGATAAAGGTTACAAATTGGAATTCATTGATGAAATCTACAAGATCATTAGAAGTATAGGAGAACTTATTGCATTAGGTACACAAACTACTGGTAATCTATTTCATTTGCAACATTTGAGAATAAATGTTTGATTTCTAAGATTGATGACATTTGGTAATGCCATAGAATATTTTGTCATGTAAACTTTGATAATATGGCGAGAGCTAGAACTAATAATGATATAAGAGATTTGTCTAAACTAATGAAGCCTAACAACACATGTAAAGAATGTCAATTGAGTAAACTAACTAGATCCACTTTTACAAAAAAGACTTGGATTCTTGTTCCCAAACCTATTGACAAAAATGTGATCGATACTAAATGGTTATTCAGAAACATTCTGAATGAAGATGGTAAAGTGGTTCAAAAAAAAGAAAGATTCATATCCAAATGATATTCATAGATGGAAGTTATTGACTTTATAGAGACCTTTTCTTTGATAGCTAGACTTAAAGCTGTTAGATTACTTCTTTCATATGCAACTTAAAGAAAATTTAATGTCTATCAGATGAATGTTAAGTCTGCATTCTTAAATGGTGAACTAGAGGGAGATGTTTATATTGACCAACTTTATGGTTCTACTCTAACTGAGGAAAGAGATATGGTTTGTAAATTGCAGAAATATTTATATAGATTAAATTAAGCTCATAGAGCTTGATATGCTAGATTGAAAATGTATTTGACAAAGATTGGTTTCAGCAAGGGCACTATAGATAGTAACTTATATTTTAGAAAAATTGATGACAATATCTTGATTGCTGAAGTATTTATTGATTATATTATATTTGGTGGTAATGGTGAGTTGATTAGAGGTTTTTATGATGAAATGCAAAAATAATTTGAGATGTCTATGATAGATGAGATGAAATTATTTATTGGATTGGAAAATACACAATTAGATAAATGAATTTTTATTATATAGTCCAAGTATGTCAAAGAATTGTCAAAGAAATTAGGTATGAAAGATTAAAAACTGGTAGGAGCTCCTATGGTTTGTGGTTGTAAGTTAACTAAGGATGATGATTCCCCTTGTGCTAATCAAAAATTACATAGATCTATGATCAGAGGATTTCAATATCTAACTCATTCTAAACCAGACATATCAAATTCTATTGGAATTGCTACAAGATTTAAAGCTAAACTAAAGGAATCACGTATGGTTGTTGTAATGATAATTTTTAGATACTTGAAGGGTATAGTTGACCACATATTATGGTATGAAAAAGATGATGACTTTACTCTATGTGCATACACTGATGCTGATTGGGTAGGTAATGTGGATGATAATAAAAGTACCACTAGAGGTGCATTCTTTTGGGGTAAAAGACTAGTTTCTTGGATTAGTAAGAAGGATATTGTATCTTTCAATCTACTATTGAGGCTAAGTACGTTGTTGCTGCAATAAACTATAATCAAGTTGTTTTGATGAAGCAAATGCTAAAGGATATAAGGATAAACATTGATGAACCTATTGTTATTCACTATGATAATTTGAGTTCTATAAATATCTCAAAGAAGCATGTGTTACATTCAAAGAAAAAGCATATTTCTATTAAGTATCATGTTTTTAAGGATAAAGTCAGTGAAAAGGAAGTGAAACTAGAATTTGTGTCTACTAAGGAATCTATTGCTCATATATTTACAAAACCTTTTCTGAATTATACATTTGTGTATCTCAAGGAGAAGCTTGGGGTGATAGCCCCTCCTGATGAAAACTAATGATGCTTAGGATGACATCAATCCAAAAAATCTATCAAAATATCATTCACTAGATTGATGAGTTTGGGGACTACTCAGGAGGAGCAATCTTATGGTTATTATGGTTTGGTATTGAGATTTTCCTATTTTTCCTTTTTGACGTGAGCTCACTTATTTTTGATGTCTTTGGTCCTTTTCCATTGATTTTAAAGGGTGACAAATTGTGTTAAAAATAGAGGTAATTATTATTGGGAGAGATTGTGTTGAAGCTGGATATTTAGAATGATCAGGTGAATATATTGTGACTATACTTTTAGAGTGATCAAGTGGATATATTAATGTCTTTGTGAATTGATATATTTTTCACTTTGCATGTTGCCATCAATGCCAAAGGGGGAGATTGTTGGATTATTTTTGAGCATGTCAGAGTTTGGTTTTTGGGTGTGCTAACATTAATTTTTTGTCATTGATGTCAACATACTAATTGTTGTTTTTGACAATGTGTTCAATATGTTCAATAAAGAAAATTTCAATTGTTCAGGTGATATATTGAATATCTTGTGTTGTGATCATAAGGTATTGTTCAAAGGCTTGTATATATGATCTACAGAGGTTCACTGAAGTTTGGATGAAAATTTAAGTGAGGTATGATCGAGTTGCTGATTGCTTCTATTATAGTGTTCATGTGTAAAATGGATGAGTATTTGGATCAATATGTCTTGGATTTTATATCTTAGACATTTTGAAACTTCTGGTTACATGGTGCCTTATCATTATGTTCACTGATAATGTTGTTCATGAATCAAATTACAAAAAGCTATCTTTTATTGTGATAGAGTTCGGTATTTTAGTATTCTTGTTGATCTGAGATGAAGATGAAATCATGTGAATGTTCTGAATGGTATTCATGTTTCTTATTCATGTTCTTGGATCATGTGATGATTGTTTGAGGTGATGGGATTTGATGTTTTGGTAGCATGTTGGCATTTCTTCATTTAGGTACTAACCGACTTGATGGAGTAACGTCTTGCGATTATTGATGCTTCTTTGGGTCCTATCTAAGTCTTAGCCAAATTGATTTGGATTGCTTGGAATATTGAGCATAATTTTTATATCTTTTATCAAGTAATAGGTCTTAGTTGACCTAGTGGTTGATTATTCTTTGTAATCGATATAAATGAGACAAAATGGTGTACAAATGTTGGAAGAGTTATTCTACATTTAAGGAAGAGTTTGTGTTTCATTGGAAATGTATTGGAATTGGAGATTATATTTTTTAGTCGATTGTAATGTACTATATATCCACCCTACTGTAATTGAATATAGATCAGTGAACCCAACTAAGGGTCAGTTATGTGATTGTATTGTGAGCACTCAAATCTAGGTAGTGAGCTTGAAGATTGGGTTGTTAGCTTATGGTTTCTAGTGCATCCTTTCTTCTCTATTTTTCTCTTAATTAGGCAGTACTTTTAGCAAAGTACATTCATCTTATGGGTTTGATTCCTAGTGGGGTTTTCCCTTAACTGGGTTTCCTCCAAAACAAATCTTTGTATTTTGTGTTATGTGTTATGGATATTGCACTATTGTTTATCTTTCATATCTAAGTGGCTAAAGAAAAATTAAATATAATAGGTGTTTACAACTTATTAAACCCCCCATTCAATTGTGCTTGCCTCCTTTTGGGCCTAACACTTACTCTCCAACTTGGAGATCCTGACCTGTCCTTAATGGGTGTATTTCATTATTATGGGGGTATTTTCCATTTGAATCTCTACTGTAGATCTCTTTTTAGATGGGGAAAAGGATTCAATTTCAGTTATGCCTCAGGTGCCTTAGATGAAGATGTCATTGCATTAAATTTTTGTCTTGCAAAAGTGAGGAAACTTAATCAATATTTTGTAAATATGCAATGAAGTATCAAACTAAAAGGTTAATCCTAGAACCCAAGTTTGAGGATCTAGGTTTGAGCCTCCTCTGAGAAAGAGGGATGAAGTGAAAAATAAAAATGTCTAGAGACACCCATTTTATTGAGAAAATTTGAAGGGAAGTGAGGCTGTGGATCTTGGATCAGGGATCCAGTAATGAATCTCTATATTTTAGTAGGTAGATTGGAGGTAGGAATCCTGAACCACAAAGTCTTAAATTCCATTGTGATTGCGGCTTTTATTAAGGGATGGATTTTTAGGGTCAAGTTCAACTTTAGGGATGGGATTCTAGAGACTGAGGGAACCATAAATATAGTTATGAATACACTTAACTCTAAAAATTTGAATTTTGGGGTGATAAAAGTAACAAGTAGACCTAGAATGGGAGTTTCAAATAGGCAAGTTAGCAAGTGTAAATCAAGGGCAAGAACATGAAAAATGACATAAAACCAACATTGAAGTGTAGTAAATCTCACACATGACTTGCAGCTAACAGACCATCTTAGGGAAACAAGGGAAAACCATACAAATTTCAATTGTGAACTAAGGCCCTAATTTAAAATTACACATCCTACCATTAGTATGGACTAGGGTACTTGGTGAATGCATTGGAAATCCCTAGACAAAAAAAATTACCAAACTTCTAGAGCCAAATACTCAACATCAAAACACTAGGACATAGAAAACCCCAAGAGAAACAAAATTTGAAGCCCTAAATAAAATTTAGGTTGGGGATTTTACATGAAAATCCCTTATTTCAATAACCTATATAGGAAACATAGACTACAGGACAAACTAGATGAAACCAAAAATTAAAAACAAAAAAAAGAAAAAAAAAAGCCCTAAAAATCTCACAAAAATGCAGAAGAAGAAAACACGTACACACATTTACACGAAATGACCAAGGGATTCACTGAAAACCACCTCAAACATGACCAAATATTCACAAAACACAAAAAATTCACAGCTTCAAATATTCAATCATAGAGGAGATCTCAAATTTCTTTTTAATTACTTGGTGATTAAAATGAGCCTTGAAAAAGTATTTTATAAGTTGCTGGGGCAAGGGTATTAAATGCCTTGTACTACATTGGTTATATGGGAATTTGCACACTAGAGATCCAAAAGACAAGTAAAATAATACCATTAAGAATTATAGATCCCAGGGGTTCAAGATTCTGGCCAAAAACTGAGACTTGGAGAGGCGGACTCTAGAGTTCAGGACTCCGGAGGGGAAATAAAACAATGAAAAGGAAAACAAGAGAAAGGGGAAAAATTAAAAAAAATAAAAGGGGGTCCCAAAATTTTCCATGGGGGAAAATGTAGGGATGGGTGTGTAAGGCATAAAAAATGGTGACTTGTTGGGAAAAATGCCTTGCACATTTTAGAATTATTGAATCTACAGAAACCTTTAGACATTTAAAACTACTATAATTCAGGGTAATGTGTAACACCATGAGTTGAGATTTTGTATAGGCTCAGATTATCAAAGTGAGGATCATTCCTTGAAAGACCTCATCATGTGTGTGCTTTGAAAAAGATCCATTTCAATTTCCTTGGAGTTCTCAGGGAGCAGAGGGAGGGCACTTGCACTTGCACTTGCACACCACTTTACTAACTGTACTCACCGTGCAATGGAGCACCCAAGTGTGAGATCTCTTGATACCTTGATATTTTTTTGTGATGGGGTAGGCGATACTTCTTTCACCAAGCCTTAAATATTTTCTCATTTTGGTGGTACTTATTTCACCAATCCACCAATTTTATGATCCTTTTGAATAAAAAGAAACCTTGATTTCCATGCTAGTTTATAAGCTTTATTGTTTGTATGCTAAGTGTGAGTGTGGTGCAAGAGAACCTAGGGAATATGTTAGATGTCCTACAATTTTTTTCTTGTACTAACCCTACCCAGGTCAGAGAGAGAATAAAGACTCCAAGGGGGTCTAGTTATTGTTTTGAAGTCAATAGGTTAGGATTGTGGTAATCTAGTCTTGTTAAGTTTTGTGTGTACTAGGATGTACCTAGTTGCTTGGTTAGTCCTAATAGATGAAATAGAGTAAAAAGGTTTGATAAGAATCTAAAATGTTGAGAGAGTTTTAAATGGAAGCTTATAATGGTTCTCATAATGTTTTGATAGTATACAAATGTATTGGAGGGTTTTAGGAGTTAAGAAACACAAAGATGCAAAAATTGTCAAAAGTTGTCATGACAACTTTTGCAACTTTGCAAAGTTGCTTGACAAATTTTTGTCCAAGACGGTTAAGTGTTGGA
>MU223396.1:1121806-1149601 GCA_018584345.1 Thuja plicata
TTTTTGTTAGTTTTTTTTTAGTAGTATAGACCTTCTCATCATCCATGTATAGTGATTTTATGTTTTGTGAAGTTTTGATAGACTTAGTGCTTTTTCTTTGTTTTTGCTAGTTCTCGGGCCTGTAAATTATTAATTGGATTGTAATGGGCCCTTCATAAAATCCCACTGTGGAATAATCATGGCCAATTGGGATATGGAAGTAAATCCTATGTATAGTGCATATAACCAGGAAGGATGCTTGAAGATGTTGGTAGCTAATTTTGAGACCTTTTCCAAGGTGAGCCCCGTCAATGTCCTATTAGGAGTAAGGTCATTAGAAGTTGTGTATGAGTGCAGAGGTGGATAAAAAACTTGAATCCAATAATTTGAAGAAGTAAATTGAACCTAGAAAGATTCCAATGCAAGAGAGCCTTGTCCAATCCATTGAGAGCCATTTTTCAATCTTTGAACAGTGAGTTCCTAGGAAAGACCTTAAAACCCTTATAAACCCTCATTGTGTGGAAAGGGTACTGAATGACTATTTGAAGAACCAACACTTCTAAAATATCTTAGGGTTGCATGAGTGGTTGAAGGATACAAAGAATAAAATGGGGCTCTTAAGACCAAATGTGTTGAAAAGCCTAAAAATCCAGAATAGGGGACCTAATTGGACTAAAAGGCTATTAGGTCAAAATTGCACTAGTTTGAAGGAATCAATAAGAGCGAAAAGACTTGTAAACTTAGAGGGAGTTGAAAACATTATGTTTGGGAAAGTTTTAAAACCTCCCCACCTCTTCAAGATCCTAAGGTTTCAAATGGAGTAGTAGTGTAGTTTGAAGTGATTAGGAAGAACCAGAAGAGAAGAAGCCATATTGAACTTGATAGGTCACCTAGTGAATGGAAGCAAATCTTTCTCCTTAGAAGCACATGGAATGAAGTCCTAGAAGCCATAAGGAATGGTTTGAAGGCCCTGTTGAGCACATTTGGGGTTCTTGGTGGGTTAGGAACCTTTTGAATCTTAAGCAAGACATAGAGAAAGCTAGGTTGCATCTATCAGAGTGTCACCTATCTATTCCCCTTGGCTTAATATTCTATATAATTTGACCTTTCTTCATTTCTTTGAGTGATTTGGAGAGTCTCAAACTTGTATATATCTAGTGTTTTCTTTCCTTCCAATTTCATAACATTAAACACACCCAAGATTATTAGTAATAACTAAGAGGGAGGGGGTGAATTAGTGGCCTCAAAAATTTATCCTTTAAAACTTTAATCCACCAATCAATACACCTCATATTATTAATTCCCTACAAGACGCATACCTTGAAACACTTGAAATAATTAATTGTTTGTCAGTTTACCTTGTCTGTCCTTATTCTCCTTGATTACCGATAAGCAGTAAAACTTATTTACCGATACTCAGTAAATATGCAGAGTATACCAATCAATCCATAAATGCATATGTAAAATGTAAAATAATAAATTAGTAAACCATAGACATATAACACATGGATTTTAATGTGGAAACCTTGTTAAGGGAAAAAACCACTGGGATCGGTACCCCAAATTTTCACTCTTCTGAAGTGAGTCTTGTTAGGAGCCAACCCTGTTAAAGGTTACAAACACACTGTTAAGTGTGACCTTGTTAGAGGATTTTATACATATAGGTTGTCACTTAGTATCTGGCATCTATTTTTCTACCATCCTTGAATTATCCTCCTTCTTAGACTGTCAATAGGCTTTAGGAAAATCTTGCTACCATCCTTGAATCAACCTCCTTCTTAGGCTGTCAATAGGCTTTATGAAAATTCAATGCTACTTTCATGAATCAACCCTTTTGGTAATCTGTTAGGATATACCTAAATTATAGAAGACTGTTAAGTCCTACTCTGTTAAGAGACTTGATGCTTCAATGGTTAAACTAAAACACTATGACTTGTTTCTAATGCAACTTTGAATTGTAGATATTTAGATCTATTTAAGTACAATACCTCTTTGATCAATGTATTAATTCAATTCCTTTGTGCTCCACACTTTCTGCTTTGTGATGTTCTTCACTGTTCTTCGGTGACTGCATAATTATTTAGCTCTCCCTCAGCTTGATTGATCAAGACTGTATGAAGTTTATCCTTCACCACTTCCTCTTTAGCATCCTCTTTCTATTCACTCCCCTTCTGTGTATTTGATGGCTTGCAAAAATAAATTATGCTTGTCTCTTATATAGACATGATATTTCTTAATTCATGATTCATGATTCTTGATTCTTGGCATGAAAAACAATCCAACCAATTTGATTTACGACTTTAACTCTTGATTTATCTCATAGTTATCTTCTTGCCAACTATATAAATCTTCTTTAAATCAATTACTTAACTGTGGTTAAATAAAATAAATAAAACAACCAGTTAAGTCTATCCTTAAGCTCTACCAGCTAGATATTTTATCATTTCTTGAACTCTCTATTATATTAGTCAATTCTATAGTTTGCCATTGGTGACAACTGCCAGTTATGTTAGTGTAACTCCAGTTAGCTTCAGGATCTCTGTCCATCAGGCAACTCTATTTTTAGTTTATCGGGCATCCTCTGTTTCTGCTTCATCAGGAAACACTATCTTCTGCTCGTCGGGTATCACTGTGACCTTTTTCTCTATCTTTACCGATGGTGTGCACTTCGTCGGTGTTGTTTGTCACTTAGTGAATACTTGACTTTTATGCATTGTTGAAAACATAATCATTGTTCCATTGATTCTATGAAGTCTTTGGCATTACGTACATGACTGTACAAATGATATCAAGTTGACATCAATGACAATACAAACCATTAACTATTTTAATGTCTTGCATCATCTTCAACTTAACATTATCAAACATTCAATTAGTTACATGTCATCAATCTCTCCCTTTGGCATTGATGGCAACATACTATATTATCACACTATACTATTTCTAATATAATATGAAATACAATTGTTGATATTTATCAAATTACTGAACAATTTATTTTGATAACTGATAGAAATGTCTGACTGTTGGTAAGCTCTGTGTTAGCTTAGATTTGATTCTTGTAGCTTTCTTTGTTTCTTCTTCTGATGTGTTGTGTCCTCTGTTTATGTTAATTTCTCTCTTTTGACTATTATTCTTCTTTGATGTCTCTATCTTTTGTTTGCAACTTTTATACAAATTCTCTCCCTATGGATATGATCTCTTCCTATTTGGAGTAATCTGATAATGAATAGTTTATGATGATAATATGGATACATTCTCTCCCTTTGACAATAATGCCAAACAAATATTTTACAAATATCTGTCATTCATGTTAAACAATTATTTTCTTCTATCCATAATATATTCTTTGAATTTTCATTATACATTATCAATACAACAATATGCTCTGGTGCTCATTTCTAATATATACCTTTCTATATATAGATGTAGCTTTGAAGTTCATCTTTTGCCTACATTAATCATGAATGATATTTTGATAATATATGGCTAATGAAGCCTTCAGTCCTTTACTGACTGGTAGACATGGGTTTGACCCCTAGTCTCTTTCTCAGGTACTCAAATGTATCCTTGGGCAGTGGCTTGGTGAAGATATCATCCAATTGTTCTTTTGATTGCACATATTCAAGTATCACCTCTTTTTCTTGAACTTTTTCTCTTAAATAATGATATTTGATGGCAATGTGTTTAGTTTTCACATGCATGACTAGATTCTTGGAAATGTTTATTGTACTGGTGTTATCACAATAGATAATCACTGGTTCTGTGATCTTCATATGCATACCTTCCAACAACTATTTGATCCATGTAATATTTGAGCAGTTTGCAGTAGCAGCAACATATTCTACTTCTGTAGTAGACTGAGAGATGCATCCTTGCTTTTTGCTAATCCATGTGACAAGTCTGTCACCCATAAAGAATGCTCCTCCAGTTGTACTCTTTTAGTCATCAATATTTCTAGCCCAATCAGCGTCGATAAACACTTTTAGTTTAAATTTTCCTTCTCTTCTATACCATAAGCCAAATTCCTCAGTATTCTTCAGATATCTTAGAATTATTTTCATAGCAGTCATATGTGATTCCCTAGGGTTAGTAGAAAATCTAGCAATAATTCCTACTACATGTGCAATATCTATTCTAGTGTGTACAACATACATGATTTTTCCTATTATTGATCTGTAAAGAGTCTGATGTACTTCTGTTGTCTTGTCTTCCGTTGTTAATTTGCATCCAGTAGCCACCGGTGTTCCAACAGGTTTGGAATCTTCCATCTTGAATATTTTCAGGACCTCTTTGATGTATTTGGACTATGTAATGAAAATACCTTCACTTTTTCGAATGATTTGTAAACCACTAAATAACTTGATCTCTCCAAACATAGACATCTCAAAATCTTTGCTCATTTAATCAGCAAATGATTTCCATAGCAAATCATTGCCTCCAAATATGATGTCATCAACAAATATTTCAGCAATCAAAGTGTTAGCGTTAGTATCTTCTTTCAAATAAAGATTACTATTTTCACTAGTCCTTATGAATTCAATACTTATTATATAGGAATGAAGTCATTCATACTAGGCTCTAGGATCTTGTTTTAATCCATACAAGGCTTTGTGAAGTCTGCATATCATGTTCCTCTTGTCTGGATCCACAAACCCTTCTGGTTGTTCAATATATACCTCTTCTTCAAGTATTCCATTTAGGAATGCGGACTTGACATCCATTTGATATACTTTGAATCCTTTATATGCAGCATAAGCAAGTAATATTCTTACTCCATCTAGCCTAGCAAAGGGTGCAAAGGTTTCACCATAGTCTATACCTTCCTCTTGTGCATACCCCTTGCATTCTAGTCTTGCTTTGTTCCTTGTGACTTCTCCATTCTCGTTTAGTTTGTTCCTGAATATCCATTTTGTACCAATGAAATTCTTGTCATCTGGTCTTGGCACAAGTGACCATATTTTTCTCTTCTTAATCTATTCAATCTCATCATTCATAGCACTTATCCATTCTTCATTATCTAGTGCAGCATTGACAGATTTTGGCTCAAACTCACAAATTAAGCAATTTGAGTTTAAATACTTACTTTTTGTTCTTGTACCAAATTTCTTATCTCCTATGATCTGGTCCTTTGAATGGTTCCTTCTTACATATCTTTCAAGTACAGGTACAACTCTTTGTGTATCAGCTTAATCTTCATTACCTTGCACATTATTTTGATCGTCGGTTACAACATTCTGACCGTCGGTTGCAACATTTTGTTGTTCTAGATTTAAGCACTGTTGCTCAGGTACAATTATGGGTTCTTAATAATATACAAACATGTTGTAGTCTTCTGGTTCTTTTTTGCTTTCTAACTCATTCTTTTCTGCAAATTCATCAATCTTCACATTTGCACTTTCAACTATTTTATTAGAAGCCTTGATTAGACGTTTAAAAGCTTTGCTCTTGGTAGAATACACCAGAAAAATACATTCATCACTTTTGGCGTTAGGATTTCCATTTCTATCATCTTTTAAGACATAACATTGACTACCAAATATTTTGAAGTAACTTACATTGGGTGTTTTACCATACCATAGCTCATAAGGAGTCTTCTTTGAGTCCTTCTTCAATTGTAATCTGTTAAGTGTATAAACAACAGTGCTAACAACTTCCCTCCAGAAGATCTGGGTGATGTCCTTCTTTATCATCAGTGTTCTTGCACAATCAACTATTGATCTGTTTCTTCTCTTAGCAATCCCATTATGCTGTGGTATTCTTGGTGCAGAAACCTATCTTTTTATACCATGCTCATTACATAAATTAGTGAATTAATCTGATATAAATTCTCCTCCTCTATCTGATCTAAAATATTTTAGATCCTTACCACTTTGTTTTTCTACCATAGCCTTATACCATTTAAATATCTTGAATGCTTCAGATTTTTCTTTTAGAAACATGTCTATCATCATTCTAGAGTAATCATCAACAAAGAGAATAAAGTATCTATCTCCATAATAATTCTTTGTTCTCATAGGTCCACATAAATCAGTATGGACTAATTCTAGAATATCATCAGATGTATGGGCTTTTCTTTTGAAACTAGACTTTTTCATTTTACTTTTTTGACAATTTTTGCACATGATGTTGTCTGGCTTTGTCATCGTCGGTAGGCCTCTTACACTTCTTCTTTTGCTTATTTTCATCATGTTGTCAAAATTCACATGACACAATCTTTTGTGTCACAACCATATGTCTTCATTTCTAGTCATTAATCAAGTGGTATTAGTATCATTCAAATAGAATAAGTTACCTTTGGTATGTTCACCGGTACCAATCTGTTTTCCTGATTCATTGAAGAATTTTTCCTTCTTGTTCTCAAATGCTACTCTGTGACCTAAATTATTTAGTTGAGAAACACTCAACAAATTATAATTCAATCCTTTTACCCAATAAGCATTTTCAAATTTAATTAGGTTATTCAACATTATTGTTCATTTACCTTCAATTGGACAAGGTGTATCATTTCCCATTCTTACTGTACCACCATTATAGTATTTAAAAGTGTTAAACTTTTCTTTGTCACCGGTCATATGGTGAGTGCAGCCACTATCTATAATCCAGATATCATTCTTACTAACCTTAGATATGAGTGTAGTTTCTTCATACCTTTCATCTTCATCTGAATCATCTTTCACACCTACAAATACAATCTCAATGTCATCATCAGGTTCGGTGTCAGTATCTTCATCTTTGCAAGTAGCTAGGTAGCTAGCCTTCTTGCCTTTATCCTTTTAGTCTCAGGTATCCTTTCTTTCTGATCGTCAGTAACCTCTATAATCTTTGTTATCACCTCTATCATACTTCTTCTCAAAAGATCTGTCATCACTTCTGTCATCTTTTCTTATGTTAGGACATCTAGTAGCAAAGTGTCCAATTTCTTTACAATTAAAGCATACAAGTGGTAACTTGTCTATTTCATCTAGATCTTCTTCTTCACTTTCACTTTCACTATCCCTTCTAGATGAGCATCTATGATTGGATTTTCTTATTTTCATAGAAGACTTAAATGCAAACTCTAAACTTGGTAAGACACTATTGTCAAAGTTATTCATCTCAAATGAAATTAGCCTACCAATTAGGCTATCAAGAGTAACTATATTGTTTGCTACTTCTCTCATTTCTTGAATAGCAGAGACTCTAATAGCATATATAGGCAATAAAGTTCTTAAGATTTTACTTACCACTATCTCCTCTTCAAGTGTACCTCCAACACCTCATATAACATTGACTACTTTTATTCTTGTGTTGTACTATGTGATGTTTTCACCTTCTTTTATTCTGAGATCATCAAACTTTCCTCTAAGAATTTTTGCCTTGGCTCTCAGTACATTTGTATCACCTCCATGCACAAGCTTCAGTTTGTCCCACATTATCTTTGTAGTTTTGTAATCTTTGACATCTTCAAATTCAGCATCAGAGAGTGAGGAAGAAAGCTCTGTAACAATGCAGTTATGCTCATGCTTCACTCTCAATTGATCTATTATCAATGGTCCTATAGGCAACACATATTTATTATCTAAGTATTGAGTAATATCATTGCCAATACCTGATAAGTGGAGTATTATCCTGCTTTTCCATAAAGAAAAGTTGTCTTTGTTCAACTTGGGCACATCTCATATGTTCATCTTGTGATCTTTACTTAGGTCTTGAAACCTTCCTTCTAAGCACACAAGCTCTGATACCAATTGTTAGTAATAACTAAGAGGGGGGGTGAATCAGTGGCATCAAAAATTTATCCTTTAAAACTTTAATCCACCAATCAATACACCTCAGATTATTAAGTCCCTACAAGATACATGCCTTGAAATACTTGAAATAATTAACTGTTTGTCTATTTACCTTGTCTGTCCTTATTCTCCTTGATTACCGATAAGCAGTTAAACTTATTTACCGATACTCAGTAAATATGTAGAGTATACCAATCAATCCATAAATGCATATGTGAAATGCAAAATAATAAAGTAGTAAACCATACACACATAACACATGCATTTTAACATGGAAACCCTATTAAGGAAAAAATCACTGGGATCGGTACCCCAAATTTTCACTCTTCTGAAGTGAGCCATGTTAGGAGCCAACCCTGTTAAAGGTTACAAACACACTGTTAAGTGTGAACTTGTTAGAGGATTTCATACATATAGGTTGTCACTTAGTATCTGGCATCTATTTTTCTACCATCCTTGAATCAACCTCCTTCTTAGACTGTCAATAGGCTTTAGGCAAATCTTGCTACCATCCTTGAATCAACCTCCTTCTTAGGCTATCAATAGGATTTATAAAAATTCAATGCTACTTTCATGAATCAACCCTTTTGGTAATCTATTAGGATATACCTCAATTATAGAAGACTATTAAGTCCTGCTCTATTAAGAGACTTGATGCTTCAATTGTTAAATTGAAACACTATGACCTGTTTCTAATGCAACTTTGAATTGTAGATTTTCAGATCTATTTAAGTACAATACCTCTTTGATCAATGTATCAATTCAATTCCTTTGTGCTCCACACTTTCTACTCTATGATGTTGTGCTTCACTATTCGTTGGTGTCTGCAAAATTCTTTAGCTCTCCCTCAGCTTGATTGATCAGGACTATATGAAGTTTATCCTTCACCAATTTCTCTTTAGCATCCTTTTTCTATTCACTCCCCTTCCGTGTATCTTATGGCTTGCAGAAATGAATTATGCTTGTCTCTTATATAGACATGATATTCCTTAATTCATGATTCTTGGCATGAAAAACAATCCAACCAATTTGATTTATGGCTTTAACTCTTGATTTATCTCGTAGTTATCTTCTTTCCAACTGTATAAATATTCTTTAAATCAATTACTTAACTGTGGTTGAATAAAACAAATAAAACAACCAGTTAAGTCTATCATTAAGCTCTACCAGCTAGATATTTTGTCATTTCCTGAACTCTCTGTTCTGTTGGTCAATTTTGTAGTTCATCGTCGGTGACAACTGCCAGTTCCGCCAGTGTAACTCTAGTTAGCTTCGGGATCTCCATCCGTTGGGCAACTTTGTTTTTAGTTCATTAGGCATCCTATGATTCTGCTTCATTGGGCAACACTGTCTTCTGCTCGTCGGGTATCACTGTGACCTTTTTCTTTGTCTTTACCAGTGGTGTGCACTCCGTCGGTGTTGTCTGTCACTTAGTGAATACTTGACTTTTACACATTGTTGAAAGCATAATCATTGTTTTATTGATTCTCTGAAGTCTTTGGAATTATATACATGATCGTATAGATGATATCAAGTTGACATTAATGACAATACAAACTATTAACTATTTTAATGTCTTGCATCATCTTCAACTTAACATTATCAAACATTCAATCAGTTACATGTCATCAAAGATGAATGAAGATGTAGCTATCAAAACCAATCCACAAATCATGGATTTCCCAAGTGCATATTGTGAATCTCCCTTTTGGGTATATGATTTTGTATGCTAGACATACTAGTTCCTATAGGACAAGAAGAGAATAAGGAAACATAAAGAAATCAAGATTTATTTAGAAGAACCAATCTACAAGGAGAGACTATACAAGATGTGAGACCTACCTCAAACCGACATAGTTTTACTACTTTATCTTCTATGTTTTCAGTCATTATTTACTTAGACATACTTTGACTATTGAGACTCTTATGTATTTGAGGATTTTTTGAATCCTATGTTATATATTTGATACCTGGTTATGGAATTAGGGTACAGTTGAGACACTTTATGTTTTGATTAAGTTTCAGTTTATCATAATGTCATATATGGAAATAATTGTGTGGATGCAATTATGATGAAAATTGGTTTAGGAAATTGATGATATGATTATTTAATTCAAATGCAAATATAGTATATATGCAATGTAGTATTGATGTTGTATTATATTTTTATATGATGTTATTTTGGATCTATTGATGTGTGTAATAAGTGTTCAGAGATAGTTGACCATGGATCTAAATCGGGGACCCAGAATTGGAACCTATGTTATATTCTGTGAATTTGAAGGTCCTCTTTATATGTAGAAATATGGACCTCATTGTATAAGTTGTTTATTCGTGAATGTGGTTTGCATGTGTGTATTTAATTCATTTATAGTAAATGTGTATAAGCCATGTCATTTGTTTATTTAAATTATGCCAATTTTGACAATTGTTGTAACTAAGTGTTGGCATGGCTAGTTATTGCATCTAGGTTAGGTGTAGGGTTATCTAGGGGTTACCTAAGTGTAGTACCCAATTCTACCCTAGGTTAGGAAATTTCTAAATGGTCAACTTGACTTATAAATCCGTGGGTAAACTTTAGGTGGGGTTTAGGAGGGTCTTTTAGGCTCCCAAAAGGTAACCGAGGTTAGTTTTAGCTACCCAAATTGGTACCCTAGGGGTTAGGGGTCATTTTAAACCCATTAAAAGCCTTAAAACTCATTTATTACTCCCCTAAAATCTCCATCTTAAAGTTGAGAGAATTTGAAGAGTTGGAAAGTTTTGGTTAACCTATTTTTTCTTCCCAAGTTGCATTTAATTCCATTTATAGAGAAGGAAGGCAAGTGGAAAGAAAGGGATGGTTAAGGTCATGTCATCATTCATTGGTTCCAGATATTTTGGAGGTTTTCCTATATAGGGAATGTTTTAGGGAGAGATTGGGTTGTTTACCCACTCTCTACCTTTAGAGACATTTCCAAGATTGAAGGAAATTTGTAGAGATAGCCTTGGAAGGATTACTCAACTCAGGAATTTAGATTTGATCATAAGCTTGGAGAAAGGTTGGTTTATCCTTAGTGTAAAAGCTATTTTTTTGTATGCATGGTAACTTGGAGCTCCATTAATGGAGTCCTTGATATTTTACGGTTTCTTGCTTTGAGTTTTTTGTGTGTTAGTATGTTGTTTTTATTTTGTAATTTCATTTGTGAATGAGATTCTTCAAGGAATACTCACCCTTGGGAGGACATAGTAACCTTGAAGGGGGTGGTAGAAAGTGACTCTAGGTTAGTGCAGGGTCTCCCATGTGTGGAGGGATATACATGGGGTTCTTGATACCCATGATGTAAAGTATTCCTGAGGGCACTTGGGGGGCATAAGGAAGAATTTTTGACTGAATCTTGTGTAGATGGTCATTCAAAGTCCATATGTGGCTTGTAATATTATTTTTGATACTTTGGATTCTCCTCCTATGATAGTCTACCACCACCCCTATTTTAGGAAGGCCTCTTGGAGACCTTCCTCTTGTTTTAGCATGTATGAGAGATTTTCTTTTGTGTTTCTATGTTTGAAGGATTTCTTGTGTGTTCAATGTGGTTTACCTGATTGTTACCCATTCCATTCTGGATCCCCTAGCTCAAGGATGACCTTGAAAAGGTCTAGGTTTGGAGGTGAGCCTCCACGGTCAACCCCACTTTGACAGGATTCATAGTTCGATGTTAGGAGCTCTGCAAGTGTATATGTTTGAAGTTTAGAATCAGGGATTTCATTGTAACCTTGTAATGCCTTGTAATTAAATTGTAATTATCATGTAAAAAGAGATTCAAATGATTACGTAATCTAGATTTTGTTATGTTAATGTAAAATAAACTTCGGAAATTATACTTGTATTTCTAAAAATAAATAAAATAGTATGCAATTTAAATTCCTAAGTTAAAGCAAATAACATTATGTGAACATTTGGAATTAGATAGTTATAAGTAAATTTTAGATATAACACTATTTTAAATGTTTTAGTACAAATAAATTATGTGGCATAAAATTGTTAAAATAATGAGATTTGAGATCTATATAGTTAGTTAAAATTCTAATTAAATATGTAAATATAATATTACTACTAATTAATGAAATTTAGTTTATTCTTTATTATGTATAGATGGAAATTTAATGGATTAAAATGTATGTATGATTTTCAAATAAAATTTTCATACTTAGAGAAATTTTTAATTATTTTGCAAAAAAATAAATGTTCAAAAAAAAAGTAATTCCTACAATACCTAAACCTATTTGTTTAGATTCCAAATATGTTTTTAAAAAATGAAAAAAGGTGTCTATATACTTATTGTTTGAGTACAGAGTTATTATTTTTATTCACCAGTCAATTGAATAATATTTATGGAGTTGTATAACACACACACCGACATATATTTATATATATGTATATGTATATGTATATATATATGTTTATTCCTCAAACCTTCAATCATTTTCATTTTAACTAAGCGGTGGTAATTTTTTTTAAAAACACAGGTCATATTTTGTTTTTTAACAAAAAATATAACTGTTTTAATGGGGGTTTGGGGGACTGGCCGAAGCCACCCCCGCACCCTCCCTCATTTTCCCTCCGCGTGCGGTGGCGGTGGTCGGGCGGCGCCGAGCCCACGCGCCACCATGATGTAAACAGTGGTGGGCAGTGACCGCGCCGAGCCTCATGACCCCACCATCCCCCTTTCTGTTGGCCCGATCGATGACACAGGCGACGCCACCTCCTACACGCGCTCGTCTCCACCTTCTCCTCCGCCGAGAATCATATCCGCCACCTCCATCCCTTTCGGGGCCGCCTCTACAACTTCGCTCATCCCTGCCATAAACCCTATGAGACTATTTAGGGTTAGGGTAGGAAATAATAGTAAAATTTATTACAATAATAATATATATGACAAAGATTAAGATAATCAAAAATGGAAAAAGCTAGAGGTTATTTCAATAAGTAAAGACTTTTAGGTTTGTATTTATAAGTTCTTTATTTGGTTAGATTTGATTTTCTAGATTGGATTTCAAATTTAATCCATTAGAACGCATAGTTGAGTTTATTGACTTTATTATTAGAAATATTCTACAAGCTCATTTTAATTAATAGTTAAATCTTAGATTTATTTATTTATTTTTATTTTAAGTTAGCAATCTTAAGATTTAGTTTAAATTTTAATTTTATTTTAAAAGGTTGCAAATCAAAATTGATTCTATTTTCTTTTAAAATTGATATGATTTATTAATTAGTTTAATTTAATTAAGTTATTTATTAACTTTAGATTATGTATTAAACTTTAGATTAATTTCTTATTTGTTGATATATCATTGTAAATGGGTTAATTAAATACTTGAAGTCATTGGATTTAATAACTAAACTTTTAATTTAATTTTATTATTATAACCGAAATGAACGTAATTAGTTTTTAGGGTGTTATAATGACTTCTTTTTGTTATATCTAGGTTTTCTTGGTCAACCTAGTATCATTGACTATTTCTCCCATGGTTGACTTTTGGTCAAACATAGGTTAGTATCCTCGGTTTTTGTGCACATGCATTCCTTGTATTCTAACAAACCTTGATATCCTAGTTACATGTTTAATGGTGTATGGTTGAATTTTTGGTCAACTCTAGCTTACTCTAGTCAACTATCTCAGTTTGTGTGCCCGGTCGAAGCATGCAACTTGGGGAACCCTATAGAGTAGTTTTGAAAACTATCCTACGTAGTTTGACTTTTAGTCAACTTGGTCAAGTTTGGTCAACCTTCTTTTGGTTGGACCCTTCAATTGTTTTTGGACACTTGAACTATTTTAGTTAATTGTTTCCCTCTACAACATTTTACGTGTACATGAAATATTGAGATAACTAAGTTATCTTTTAACGTCTTGTAAAAATTTTTGTTAGTGTGGTTTCGCCCAACTTTTGGGCATAAAATTTTGGTATCAAAGCCATGTTAGTAAGATTGGGAACCTAACCCACCATGTAATCACTAAAATTTGTCCTTGTATGTGTAGGATGCCTCCTATCACTCGACAAGCCCATAGACAAGGATGTGGTCGGAGACGTATCCCCACAACTCGCGATGAGGTATAATCTGAGGCAGAGGATCACATAGGGGATCAAGGTCCACCCCTTGGACCACCTCTTGATCCAAATGTAGCTTTACTTCAGGACTTTTGGAACATGGACAGACTCATACTAGACTATATGCCTCCAGTGATACAACAACATGACCAACATTATTTGGAAGGACATGGGTCCTCCGCCAGAGAGGAAAGTAGGAGCCCACCTCCTAGGTTTGGTGAGGGTCAAGCTAAGCAAGAAGTAGGGTCCATTGGAGGAATAGGGACTATACCTAAAATAGAGGCTCAAAGGTTCCATAGAGCACCGCCTGACACTAGGGATCTGATTAGAGAGCTTATGTGGCTGCAACCACCTCTATTCTTAGGATCCACAGATGGTACAAAGGTAGAGTCTTGGCTTCTGAGTCTAGAGAGGTGCTTTTGTTTGCATTCCTATGGGAGCAACCTTAAGGCACGATTTTCTATTCACCTTCTTAGAGTAGGAGCCTCCACTTGGTGGGAACAAGAGAAATTTAGGGGGCACTTGATGATAGATACCCTTATGTGGGAGGTATTTTGGAGATATTCTGAGCTACATATCTTTCAGAGTAGTTCAAAAAATGTCGCATAGACAAATTCCATGACCTCTAGTAGAAAGGACTTTCAGTCGCCCAGTACGAGGGTAAGTTTTTAGATCTCCTCCCATATGTTGAGTATATGAGAGATGAGAAGCTCCAGGTTAATTGCTTTATTAGAGGATTGAACCCTTCTATATCTGGCATGGTATGCATGGTACCACCAAGGGACTTGCATTTTACTATTGATTGAGCCTTGGTTGCTGAGGAGGTAGTTAAGGGATCTCAGAACCAAATCCCACTCCACAGGGTTCAGGTTATTAGAGGCCCTCTTGTAAGGGGAATCAAAGGAACTCCTCGGGGTCATTCAGAACCCCACAACCACAACAGTAACAACAACCACAATAGTCTCAGAAGAGTTTGAGACAGAGGCCACCATAGGGTCAACAGGGCTCAAAGCCAAAATAGTGGCAGTCTCAAGGTCCCAAAAAGGATCAGAAAGTGCAGGCGCCATACACACCTCCAACATAGACTCGGTATTCCTCTAGAGGTGGGTACAATGGGTCTTCCAAGATAGGAGGTTTGCAATACTCTAGGGCTCAGGGCATCTAGCTTCAGGCATGAGGGCCATGTTATACTTGTGGTGCCATAGGGCACATAGCTAGAGAATGTCCTTAGGGAGGAAACTGGCAGGCAACGATGTCAGAACCCACTATTGGGGACATGGGCAAGTCCCACAGAGTTTTTGCAGCGGTTGATAACCATTAGGTAGAATATTAGGCCACCATCATTAAGGCCACATGTATGATTGGTGGTAGTGATGTTTCTATTTTGTTTGATACTGGAGCTACTGACTCCTTTATTTCTTCATCCGTTATGGATTGTTGCGAGATAGTGGAAACTAGAAAAGATGTTAGATAGGAAGTAGAGTTAGGCTTAGGAGCTAGAGTATCTATTACCTCAATGGTTAGCAATTTTCCAATTCAGATTGGTAGCATGGCCACCATAGCTAATCTCATAGTTACACCCCTTGGAGCTTTCAGTCTAGTTATGGGTATGGATTGGCTCTATTCCCACAAGGCCAAGCTAGATTTTCGTAAGAAGAAGATTGAATGTTTGGATGATGATGGCACAACTACAGTAATTTAAGGAATCTAGAGACCTGTATCTCTCCATGCAATTTACACTATGTAGCTTAAGAGATGCATGCAGAAGGGATGCCAATTGTATGATATCACCATCAATGATAGGGAAGAAGAAGCGGAGAATGAAAACTCCCTTGATGACTTCCCCATCCTTCAGGAATTTGCAAATGTGTTTCCTTCAGAGCTACCTGGTATGCCTCCTCATAGAGTAGTTGATTTTCACATAGATCTCATACTAGGAGGAGAGTCAGTTTTGAGAGAACCTTATAGGATGACCACTAATGAGCTTAATGAGCTCGAGTTATAGCTTGAGGAACTTTTAGAGAAAGAACACATTCATCCTAGCGCGTCTCCATGGGGTGCACCAGTTATCTTTGTTAAGAAGAAAGATGGATCTCTTAGGTTGTGCATGGACAACCGATAGTTGAATAAAGTGACCATCAAGAATCGATACCCACTTCCTAGGATTGATGACCTATTTGATCAACTACATGGTGCCTGAGTATTCTCAAATTTAGATCTTAAATCGGGGTACCATCATTTAAGGATCGTGGATAGTGATATTCACAAGACTAAATTTATTATTGGATATGGCCACTATGAATTCACTATGGTTTCATTCGGCCTTAAAAATGCTCCAGCTGTTGGAGATTTGATTCTAAGCAGTTGATAGATTGTATGTTTGTCATTGATGACAACATATAATACACAGTAGTAATTCTGTATGTACTTATTAGAATGATGATATGAATACTTGCATGGATAGATACATGTTGTTGACATGTATATCATGTTATGTTCATACACGCAAACCCAGATATGATGTTTCAGTAAAGTTATGTAATTCTATTATTGGCAGTTACAGTTCTGGAAGTGTAACTATTTAGGGCCAACGTATATAACGTATTTCTTGAGTTACGCCTATCTTCAGGATATGTGTGTGTATATTCATGTTTAGTTATGAGTTGATGATATTCCTCTAAAGGTGCTAAATGTGTTTCAATAAGATTGCAAAGTTAGAGTTAATTTGGTGAGGCCGACTTAGTGAAGCGTCGCGTCTATTTAGTTAAGACTTGCACAGTTGTAATTATGCTTGCATGCTTAGTAGAAGTGACAAGGATGTTATGAAGAGTTCTTTTATAAGTCCCATGATCTCATACTTTGAGAGAGATACTTATAGCAAGTCAATTGTGATACGCTAAGTGTGAATGATACGAAAAGAGATAGAAGAAGTATAGAGCAGAAGATAAGATGAGGTTCATTCATCAAGGGTCTATGTGAAGAAGAAGTGAAAGATTGTAATACATTGGAACTAATCAAGATAGTAGGTCTACTCTATAGTTCATCATCAGATATAGTCTATATCTGTTATATAGAAGGTTGTAACCTTCACCATCAAGCAGTGAGATTTTGGACAGTCAGTCCACCACCCCTAACAGGTTTATTTGTAAAAGACTCCTAACAAGGTCCGACCCTTAACCAGGTCTCTATACTTATTGCATTGTAAAGTACAACTCCTAACAGGGTTGAAATATCTTCTAACAGGAATTAATACAAACAAGTATAGTTCATTATGGGTGCTAATTCCCACCAAGATTTTTACCATTTGGTTTCCCCGTAATCAAATTGTGTGGTGTATTGTGTTATCTAATTAAGCATTTACTTTGTTGTATTCTGAAGTTAAGGAAGCAAAAGAACTAAAGTTACTGATAATTGATTCATCCCCCCCTCTCAGTTATCCTCTAGGACTATTCTAACAATTGGTATCAGAGCCAAGTGCCTTGGAGAAGAAGCCTAACAACTTAAGGTAGATCAGATGTCTTAATAAATGAAATCCCTAAGTTCGATGGAAAAAATTATCTGGATTGGGAAAACAAAATGATAACACATCTATAGTGTGTTGGCTTTGAGATATTTGAAATTTCCACACAAGAAGTTGTAATTCCATCTCTAAAAGACCTTGCAAGGGATGATGCTACTAATAGACAAAAGGAAACATTTACCAATAATGCAATTGCCAAAGAAGCCCTAATCAGCGCCTTATCCGACAGTGAATTTTCTGAGATCAAGAAAATTGATAGAGCTTATACCATATGGAAGTATTTAGAAGATATGTTTGAAGGAGATATTCAAGCAAAGAATGCATGCAGGAAGACATGGAAAAAGAAATAAAATAGTTTTGAGATGTTACCTAAAGAGAACATTAGAGTCTACAATCAAAGAATAAATGAACCAGTCTCTGGAATCAGAAACAATGGTGGGGAAATATCAGAAGAAGATATAATGGACAAGTTGCTAACCACTTTAACATCATACTATGAAAACAAGATTAGTATTCTAGAGGAAACCATGCAATTCTCATAAGACTTTAAGAGAGAGACTTTGATTAGCAAAATCTCTGCATTTGAGATATAGAGATTGAAGACTGAACCTAAAAGTGAAACAACTTTCAAAGCCTTAGTCCATGGTAAGAAATCCTTACACATCTCCAGTCATAATGAGAAAGAAGAAGTTGATGAAGAACTTGAAGAAATCATTTCCATGATTGCTAGAAGAGAAAAGAAAGGAAAAGGAAAATATGAAGGACAACTTCCATTTAAATGCTTTTCATGTAACAAGATTGGTCACTTTGCATCTAAGTGTCCCACAAGAGTCAAGATAAGTGTCCCACAAGAGTCAAGAAGTTTAGATCTGATTATAAACCTAAATATAAGAAGAAATGTTATCATGCTGAAGAAGGTGTAACTGATGAAGATTTAGGAGAAGATTAATTTGGATTCATTTCCCTAAGAGACACGGAAAGGTTTCTTGAGGAAATGGACATTGCAAATAAAAAGGAAGAACAAGAACTAGCCCTAATTTCCAAAGAAGACATCAGAACTGATTGGATCATTAACAGTGGATGCTCTCATCGTATGATAGGTAACACAGATAGATTTGTTCATTTAGACAAATACAAAGGTGGTATGGTTAGATTTGGAGATAACACTCCCAAACCTATCATAGGCAGAGGTTCTATCACTTTGGATGGAAAGAACAAGACTGATGATGTTCTATATGTTGATGGATTACATCATAAATTGCTAAGTGTTGGACAGCTACTTGAAAAAGGTTATCATTTGGAGTTCAAAGAAAATAAGTGCATCATTAACAAGGATGGAGACATTATTGCATCATGCTCCAAAACAAAAGGTACTTTTTTTTAGCTCAATTCTGATGTAAGTTGTTTTGTTGCAAAGGTGGATGACAGTTGGTTATGGCACAAGAGACTATGTCATATCAATTTTGATAGTATAATAAAGATCAGTAATGTCAAGGCAGTCAGAGACCTTCCTAGTATTGCAAGACTTGTTGACACTATATGCAAGGAATGTGTTATGGGAAAGCATGTAAGGAGTTCCTTCAGAAGCAAGCAGAACTCAGTTGAGAACAAATTGGACCTAGTGCATATAGATTTGTGTGGTCCTACCCAAACAAGATCATACTACAGAGAAAGGTATTTCATTTTGTTTGTTGATGATTTTTCTAGGATGATGTGGGTTGCATTCTTAAGGGAGAAATATGAAGCCTTTGAAAAGTTCAAAATATTCAAAGCTAAGGTTGAGAATGAATCTGGATTAAAACTAAAATGTCTGAGATCAGATAGAGGAGGAGAGTTCACCTCTTATCAGTTTTATTACTATTGTGAAGAACATGGAATAAAAATATAGTTGAGTGCACCTAGAACCCCTCAGTAGAATGGTATAGTAGAAAGGAGGAATGAGATAATACTTGATACATCACGCACTATGATGATTGAAGGAAAAGTTACCCACACCTACTAGAGAGATGCAGTGAACACAACAGTCTATACTATCAACAGAACTCAATTGAGGCCAGGCGCAGATAAGGCACCTTATGAACTTTGGTTTGGTAATGTACCTATAGTAAAGTATTTCAAAATCTTTGGCAGCATGTGTTACATCAAGAGAGATGATGGTGTTGGTAAGTTTGAAGCTAGAAGTGATGAAGGTATTTTCCTTGGTTACTCTACAAAAAGAAAAGCATATAGATGCTTTAATCTGAGATTGAAAATGATAATTGAAAGTACTCATGTAAAAATTGATGAGAAGTTTATGGTTCAAGAAAGATACTATGAATATGCACCTATGATTGAAGATGAACCCAAGCCTAGCAACAAAGATACTGTTATTGAAGAAATGTTTGATTGTATTAATGTCTCATGTAATGACCCTAAATCAAGCAGAGAAGAATCACAGATTAAAGAAGAAGAAGACACACCTAAGGTTCCAAAATTCACATCTAGATACCACTCTAAAGATGATATCATTGGAGATTAGAGAAACAACATATTGACCAGATCTAAAGAAAAAATTCTAGCAATAGATGAAGAGGTATGCTTACTTTCACAGATTGAACCTTTAAGTGTTGAAGATGCTTGTAATGATTCTGATTGGAAGAATGCAATGAAAGAAGAATTAGATCAAATAATCAAAACTGATACATGGGATTTGGTTCCTAGACCTAGTGACAAAAATGTGATTGGAACAAAATGGGTATTCAGAAACAAGATGAATGAAGATGGTATTGTAGTAAGAAACAAAGAAAGATTGGTATGTAAAGGATATGTGCAGAGAGAAGGAATAGATTACACTAATACATTTGCCCCTATGAGTAGACTAGAAGCCATTAATTTGTTTTTGGCATACGCAACATTCAAAGACTTTAAAGTTTATCAAATGGATGTAAAATCAGCTTTCCTGAATGGTGACTTGAATGAAGAAGTCTACATAGAACAACCTAAAGGATTTAATCTTTCAGATAAACCTGACATGGTATGCAGATTGAAGAAAGCACTATATGGTCTTAAACAAGCCCCAAGAGCTTGGTATGAGAGACTTGATGGTTATCTTACCAAGATTGGATTCAAGAAAGGAGCAGCAGATTATAACATATTCACAAGAGAGACACCTGATGGATTATTATTAGTTGCCATATTTGTTGATGACATTATCTTTGGGGGTAATGACAAGATCAGTACAACATTAGAAAAATAAATGCAAAATGAATTTGAGATGAGTATGATTGGTCCTATAAAATATTTTTTGGCACTGAATGTAAAGCAAAAAAATAAAGGTATATTCATTAATTAGTAAAAATATGTGAAGGAAATACTAAAGACTTTTCAGATGGATGGTTGTAAGCCTGTATGAACTCCCATGATAACAGGAAGCAAGCTTGCAAAAGATGATGATTCCATAGTAGTTGATAAGACATTATACAAATATATGATTGGTAAACTCATTTATCTAACTCAATCTAGACCTAACTTATCTAATGCAGTTGGCATTGTTGGAAGATTTGTAGCTGAATCCAAGAAAAATCACCTAATGGAAGTCAAGAGGATATTCAAATATCCAAAGGGAACTATAGACTATGGTTTATGGTATCCTAAATCAGAGAATGTACAACTTCATGTGTATACAGATGCACATTGGGCAGGTTGTATTGATGACAGAAAGAGCACTTTAGGAGGAGCAGTATTTCTTAGAAACAGGTTGGTTTCTTGGATAAGAAAGAAGAAGAACTGTATTTCTCAGTCAACAACAGAAGCTGAATATGTTGCAACAGCACTAAATTGTTTAACCATAGTTTGGATCAAGCAGATGGTTAAAGACTTTGGCATTTAGATTGATTATCCTATTGTTATTCACTGTGATAATACTAGCACTATCAGCATGTCTAAGAACCCTGTGATACACACAAAGACAAAACACATAGAGATCAAGTACCATTTCTTAAGAGAAAAGGTTGCAGACAAAGAAGTTAAATTGGACTATGTGAGCACCAAAGAACAGTTGACAGATATTTTCATAAAGCCCTTATCAAAGGATAATTTTGAATATCTCAGGGAGAAGTTGGGAGTAATTCCCTCTCCTGAGTCTATTTAGAAGAAGCAGCAAGAACATCAGTCATTAAGTGACTGATGAATGGTTGACTACTCTACTTCTGGAGTAGTACCTATGCCTAAAGATCTATGGTGCCCTTTTTTATTGATATCAAAGGGGGAGTATATAGTAAGGGTGAGTATGTACTAAGGGGGAGCATATACTCTAGGGGAGTAAATACATGGAACAAAAACACAATCAGAGGAACTGTAACAGTTTAGAGAAATCTTTGATGAGGATATTGAGAAGATTGTAAAAGAAAGAGGACACTATGAATAGAGGATGTTTTTGATATCATGTATTGCCATCAATGTCAAAGGGGGAGATTTTTGGAGATTTGATTCTGAGCAGTTGATAGATTGTATGTTTGTCATTAATGACAACATATAATACACAGTAGTAATTCTGTATGTACTTATCAGAATGATGATATTAAGACTTGCGTGGATAGATACATGTTGTTGAAATGTATATCATGTTATGTTCATACACGCAGACCTAGA
The DNA here is from genome assembly GCA_018584345.1 of Thuja plicata. NCBI lineage: Eukaryota > Viridiplantae > Streptophyta > Pinopsida > Cupressales > Cupressaceae > Thuja > Thuja plicata. The sequence goes on from MU223396.1 coordinate 1,143,794, forward strand.
TATGATGTTTCAGTAAAGTTATGTAATTATGTTATTGGCAGTTATAGTTCTAGAAGTGTAACTGTTTAGGGCAGATGTATATAGCATGTTTCTTGAGTTGTGCCTATCTTCAGGATATGCATGTGTATATTCATGTTTAGTTATGAGTTGAAGATATTCCTCTAAAGGTGCTAAACATGTTTCAAGAAGATTGCAAAGTTAGAGTTAATTTGGTGAGGTCGACTTAGTGAAGCATCACATCTATGCAGTTAAGACTTGCACGGTTATAATTATGCTTGTGTGCGACTTGCACGGTTGTAATTATTCTTGCGTTCTTGGTAGATCCGAAAATGATGTTATGAAGAGTTGTCTTACAAGTCCCATGATCTCATACTTTGAGAGAGATACTTATAGAAATTCAATTGTGATATGCTAAGTGTGAATGATACGAAAAGAGATAGAAGTACAGAGCAGAAGATAAGATGTGGTTCATTCATCAAGAGTCTATGTGAAGAAGAAGTGAAAGATTGTAATACACTAGAACTGATCAAGAAAATAGGTCTACTCTACAGTTCATCATCAGATATAGTGCATATCTGTTATACAGAAGGTTGTAGCCTTCACCATCAAGTAGTGAGCTTTTGGATAGTGAGTCCACCACCCCTAATGGGGTTATTTGTAAAAGACTCCTAACATGGTCTGACCCTTAACTAGGTCTCTATACTTATTGCATTGTAAAGTACAACTCCTAACAGGGTTGAAATATCTTCTAACAGGGACTACTACAAACAAGTATAGTTCATTATGGGTGCTAATTCCCACCGGGGTTTTTACCATTTGGTTTCCCCGTAATCAAATTTTGTGTTCTGTACTATGTTATCTGATTAAGCATTTACTTTATTGTATTATGAAGTTAAGGAAGAAAAAGAACTAAAATTATTGATAACTGATTCAACCCCCCCCCCTCTTAGTTATCCTCTGGGACTATTCTAACACCAGCTGTATTCATGAGTCTTATGAATGGAGTATTTTGTACCTTCCTTGACAAGTTTGTAGTTGTATTTCTCAATGACATCTTAATATATTCCAAAGATGAGAAAGAGCACAAGGAACACCTTCAATAGGTCTTGCAGTGTCTTAGGGACAATCAATTATATGGCAGCTTGTCTAAGTGTGCTTTCTTTAGAACAAAGGTCAAGTTTCTAGGCCATGTTATTTCAGGTGATGGGATCTCAGTAGACCCATCAAAGATTAATGCCATTATGGATTGGCTAAAACCTACCATTTTTTCTAAGGTTAGGAGTTTCATGGGATTATCCGGTTACTACAGATGGTTTGTTGAGGGTTTCTCTTGAGCTAGAGGCAAAAAGTGAAACACCGTCATCTAGGTGGGCTTCTTCAGCCCCATGATATACCAATGTGGAAATGGGATACCATTTCTATGGACTTCATAGTAGGTCTTCCTATGTATTCTCTTCATCATGATGCCATCATGGTGACAATCAATAAGTTGACCAAGGTGGCTCATTTTTCACTCATGCAAACTACCTTTTTCACACCAGTAGTGGCACATGTATTCTTACGAGATATTATCATACTACATGAAGTATCTTGTAAGCATCTCAGATGGAGATTCTCTTTTCACTTCATCCTTTTGGAGAGAACTTCAGGCAGCTATGGGCACTACGATCAATTTTAGTACATCTTATCATCTTGAGACTGATGGGTAGATTGAGAGGGTCAATCAGGTGCTAGAGAAAATGCAACACATGTTTGTTATGGACCATCAGACCTAGTGGGACGAATACCTACACATTGTTGAGTTTTCCTACAACAATGGGCATCATACATCCTTAGGTATGCCTCCCTACCAGGATCTTTATGGTAGACCTTACAAGACTCCACTCAGTTGGGATCGCATTGAGGATAGAGTCTCCATTGGACCTAAGATAGTTAGAGATACGGAGAAACATGTAACCATGATTAGACAACATCTAGTGGAAGCTCAGGATAGGTAGAAGAAGTATGCAGATGCAAAGAGGATTGATCAAGACTATTTAGTTGGAGACATGGTCTTCTTGAGAGTGCGACCACATAAGAGTCCAATATATTTTGGAAAGGGCTCTAAGATTGCACCTCAGTTTGTTGGACCTTTTGAGATCCTAGAGAGGATAGGACCAGTTTATTACTATTTAGCTTTGCCACCTAGCCTGTCACACATCCATGGTGTCTTTCATGTTTCAGTTTTGTGAAAGTATATATATGATGATTCTCACGTGATAGATTGGGATGCCTTGCAAGTGGATTTAGATGGACAGTTGGCTTTGGAACCTATCCACATACTAGCTTGATGGACCCTGGCCCTTGGAGGTTGAGAGATGGACTAGGTTAGGGTCCAGTGGGATTGTTATGATGAGGTTACAGCTTCTTGGGAGGACACAACACATATGAGATAACAGTACCCTCGACTCTTTGATGAAATTGAGGAGGAAGTTCATACCTAGAGGGGGTGGATGTGAGACCTACCTCTGACTATCATAGTTTAACTACTTAATCTTCTATTCTTTTAGTGATTATTTACTTAGACATACCTTGCTATTGAGACTCTTATGTATTTGAGGATCTGTTGAATCCTATGTTATATATTTGGTACCTGGTTATGTAATCAGGGTCCACTTGAGATACTTTATGTATTTAAGTCAGTTTCAGTTTATGATGATGTCATATATGGGAATAATTGTGTGGATGCAATTGTGATGAAAATTGGTTTAGGAAATCGATGATATGATTATTTAATTCAAATGAAGATATAGTTTATATGCAATGTTGTATTGATGTTGTATTATGTTTTCATATCATCTTATTTTGGACCTACTGATGTGTGTAATGAGTGTGCAGGGATAGTTGGCCATGGATCTAAATCAAGGACCCAGAATTGGAACCTATGTTATATTCTTTGAATTTGAAGGTCCTGTTTGTACGTTGAAACATGAACCTTGTTGTATAAGTTGTTTATTTGTGAATGCAGTTTACATGTGTATTTAATTCACTTATAGTAAATGTGAATAAGCCATGTCATTTATTTATTTAAATTGTGTCAATTTTGGGGATTGTTGTAACTAAGTGTTGGTATGGCTAGTTATTGCATCTAGGATAGGTGTAGATTTATCTAGGGGCTACCTAAGTGTAGTACCCAAGCCTATCCTAGGTTAGGAAGTTTCTAGATGGTCAACTTGACTTAGAAATCCATGGGTAAACTTTAGGTGGGGTTTAGGAGGGTCTTTTAGGCTCCGAAAAGGTAACAGGGGTCAATTTTAGCTACTCAACTTGGCACTCTAAGGGTTAGGGGTTATTTTCAACCCATTAAGAGCCTTAAAAATCATTTATTACTCCCCTAAAGTCTCCATCTTAAAGTTGAGCGAATTTGAAGAGTTGGAAAGATTTGGTTAACCTCTCTTTTCTTTCCAAGTTGCATTTAACTCCATTTATGTATAAGGAAGGCAAGTGGGAAGAAAGGGATGGTTAAGGTCCCTCACCATTTATTATTTCTAGATATTTTGGAGGGTTTCCTATATAGGGAATATTTTAGGGAGATCTTGGGTTGTTCACCCACTCTCTACCTTTAGAAATATTTTCAAGATTGAAGGAGCTTTGTAGAGATAGCCTTGGAAGGATTTCTCAACTCAAGAATTCAGATTTGATCATAAACTTGGAGCAAGGTTGGTTTATCCTTAGTGTAAATGTTATTCTTTTGTATGCATGGTATCTTGGATCTCTATTAATGGATTCCTTGGTATTTTATAGTTTCTTGCTTTGAGTTTTTGGTGTGTTAGTATGTTGTTTTTATTTTGTAATTTCATTTGTGAATGGGATTCTTCAAGGCTCACTCACCCTTGGGAGGGCAGAGTCACCTTGAAGGGGGTGGTAGGAAGTGACTCTAGGTTAGTGCAGGGTCTCCCATGTGTGGAGGGATATACATGGGGTTCTTGATACCCATGATGCCAAGTATGCATAAGGGCACCTGGGGGGCATAAAGAGGAATTTTTGACTACATATTGTGTAGATGATCATTTCAAGTCCATGTTTGGCTTGGAATATTATTTTTGATACTTTGGCTTCTCTGCCTGTGACACTCTACCCCCACCCTTGTTTTAGGAAGACCTCTTGGAGACATTCCTCTTGTTTTACCATGTATGGGAGATTTTTGTTTGTGTTTTTATGTTTGACAGAGTTCTTGTGTGTTTGTGGTTTACCTGATTGTTACCTATTCCATTCTGGATCTCCTAGCTCGGGGGTGACCTTGAAAAGGTCTAGGTTGGGAGTTGAGCCTCCATGGTCAACCTCACTTTCATAGGATTCATAGTTGGATGTTAGGATCTTTTCAAGTGTATATGTTTGAAGTTTGGAATTAGGGATTTCATTGTAACCTTGGCTAACACACACACACACACATACTAGTTTGGATTTCATTGTAGCCTATATGCTTACTATTTGAGTACAAAGTTATTATTTTTATTCACCAGTCAATTAAATATTATTTTTGTAGTTGTATAACACACACACACAGACACATACTAGTTTATTCCTCAAACCTTTAATTGTTTTCATTTTAACCAAGCAGAGGTATTGTTTAAAAATGATGCAGGTCATATTTTTTTTTAACAAAAGATATAATTGTTTTAACGATGGTTTGGGGGATTGGTCGAAGCCAGAACCACACCCCCCTCCTTTTCCCTTGACATGCGGTGGTGGTGGCAGTTGTTGGGCGGTGCCAAGCCCATGTGCCACCACTGTGTAAATAGTAGTAGGCGGAGGCGGTGACCACACTGAACCCCACGACCCCTGTAATACCCCTCTAACCCTAATATAAGTTTTGTGTTTTTGAACGAAGTAATATATTTTGATATTTTCTTACAGCTTAAGTTGTTCATGATGCTTGTTTGATCTATTCCGATAGTTTTTTTAGAATGATTTCATAAACTAGTACCCAAGGATTCTAATATCAGACATACTATCTAAAGGTATAGTTTTTGTATGTATTTATCTCTGTGTATGTATTCAGGAGCTTCAAGACCTTTATGAATATAGTTAGGATGTTATATATGGATATATATAAGTGATTATTTATATTTTCTTCTGTTAAGGTTACTTTTTATGAATCTTGTATGTCACTTGATGATTTGGGATATGTCTCATGATTAGGTTGATTTATTATTAGTATTGATTAGATACTAACCCAATGCTCAAGATTCTAACCTTCACTAGGATGATGCTACATGCTTGGTGTGTGTGTATATATACATGATGTGTTTGCATGATTCAGGACAAAGTCATAGTTACTCACATAGTTGAGGTCCAAACGATGTATCAATCTTGGTCATCTATCTACAATGTCTTCTTATATGTATATCTATGCACATGCATTTCTTCTCTGTGATGCAGGCTTGCAGGTTCCAGGCATTGAGTTCACCTGGCTTCATAGGTCTGAGTGTGCCCTCAAATCCTTGATGGTTGTTGTTATGGAGATAGTACTAAGGCCCTTGCATGAGTCTTTCTTTGTCATTATTCCAATTTAGGAATATTAGGGTTCCTTCTTTGTTAGTCAGCCTTTGGGTAAAAACCTAGATCCAGCACACTCGGTTGGGCATTGTTGTAATTGGTGCCTTGTGGTCACTTGCATTCATTTGGTTGTGTGATTTGTCTACTCATTTTATTTATTTCTCCTTCATGGTATTATTCTTAGTTAATCTTTCTATGTTGTGTTTCAGAGCTTCATACTTGGTCAGGAGTTTGGCTTGACTTTCCTTGTTGACTTTAGTTGACCTTGTT
>MU223396.1:1153004-1178854 GCA_018584345.1 Thuja plicata
TAAGTTGAATAAATCTTGCATTCAAGTTGTAGAAAAGTATTTTTTTTTATTTTAGAGATATGAAGTACAATGATGAATATTATTCTAGTTAAACAAAAAAAAAATATTACTTGCATCTTATAGATATCTTATGTATTGTCCTCTTGGGTTGCCTGGCAGGGTGTTACAACCCCACCATCCCCCTTCCATTTGCCTAGCCAATGACACAGATGGTGTTGCCTCCTGCGCCCGCCCGCCTCAACCTTCTCCTCTGCTGAGAATCATATCTGCCACCTCCATCCCTTTCGTGGCCACCTCTCCAACTTTGCTCATCCCTGCCACAAACCCTATGAGAATATTTAGGGTTAGTGTAGGAAATAATTGTAAAATTTATTATAATAATAATATATATGAAAGAGAATAAGATAATAAAAAATGGAAAAAAAACTAGAGGTTATTTCAATAAGTAAAGACTTATAGGTTTGTATTTATAAGTTCTCTATTTGGTTAGATTTGATTTTCTAGATTAAATTTCAAATTTAATTCATTAGAATGCATAGTTGAGTTTATTGACTTTAATGTTAGAAATATTCTAGAAGCTCATTTTAATTAATAGTTAAATCTTAGATTTATTTATTTATTTTTATTTTAAGTTAGCAATCTTAAGATTTAGTTCAAATTTTATTTTTTATTTTAAAAGGTTGCAAATCAAATTTGATTTGATTTTCTTTTAAAATTGATATGATTTGTTAATTAGTTTAATTTAATTAAGTTATTTATTAACTTTAGCTTATGTATTAAAATTTAGATTAATTTCTCATTTGTTGATATATCATTGTAAATGGGTTAATTAAATACTTAAAATAATTGGATTTAATATCTAAACTTTTGATTTAATTTTATAATTATAACTGAAATGAACGTAATTAGTCATTAGGGTGTTATATCAACTTATTTTCATTACATCTAGGTTTTCTTAGTCAACTTGGTATCGTTGACTATTTTCTTGCATGGTTGACTTTTGGTCAAACCTAGGTCAATCTCCTCACTTTTCATGCACATGCATTCCCTGTAGTATAAAGAACCCTAATATCCTAGTTACACATTTAACGGTGCAAGGTTGAATTTTTTGTCAACTCTCGTTGAATTTAGTCAACTGTCTCAGTTTGCATGCTCAGTCGAAGCATGCAGCTTGGGGAACCCTATAGAGTAGTTTTGAAAACTATCCTACGTAGTTTGAATTTTAGTCAACTTGGTCAAACTTCTTCTTGTTGGACCCTTTAGTTGTTTTTGGACACTTGAACTATTTTAGTTAATCATTTCCCTCTTCAACATTTTGTGTGTACATGGAATCTTGAGATAGCTTAGTTAACTTTTAATGTCTTGTAAATTTTTTTGTTGGTGTGTTTTTGCCCAACTTTTGGGCATGATAAAAGAATATACAAAGAGGGTGTAAACCACGTTTCAAACACTTACAAGGAAGAGCCACTCTACATAAAGTAAATGGTAAAGATCGTTACATCCTTACATGAAATAGTACTTGAGGAACTACCCATTGACTGGAAATAGAACAAGTTCTTTAGTTAGAGAGTTCATCTAGTATGTGCTGGAACCACATATTTTGACAATTTGGTATGGTTCCAACTAGAGTCGCTAGAATTTTTTATGAGCTCATTTCTTTTCATAGGCCTTATACTAGAAGAGGATGCGGTCTCAAATCTGAAAGGTCTTAAACTGAGCTCTTTTTTTCAAACCACTATGTCCCTCATGGAGGTACTATGCAGTTATCCCAAATAGAAAGAGGTGCTCCTCAAATACCTTGAACAACTCAAACCCTGTCTCCATGAGATCAAGATCATGACCTTTGATGATGCTAATTATAGATACTATAGGGGTAACACCAAGGACCCTCCCTTCCTTCTTATTCTAAAAATTTATGGGAAAAACTTGCACACCCGTCCCTACATTTTCCCCCGAGAAAATGTTGGGTCCCCCTCTTCTTATTTTTTCTTTTTCCCCTTTCTCTTGTTTTCCTTTGCTTTGTTCTATTTCCCCTCTGGAGTCCTTGACTCTAGAATCATCCCTTCTGAATCTTAATTTTTGGCCAGGATCTTAGGCCTCTAAGTTCCATAATTATTTGTGGTATTATATTACTAATCTTCCTGATTCCTAGTGCGTAAAGTCCCATCTAACAAATGTAGTTCGAGGCATTTAATTCCATCACCCTTCTAACTTATAAAATAACTTTTCAAGTCCCATTTTAATCACTAAGTGATGAAAAATAAATTTGAGAGATCCTGTGTGACTGAGTCTTTGAAGTTGTGAATTATGTGTGTTTGCAGAGATTTGGTCGTGTTTGAAGCGATTTTTAGTGAATCCCTTGGTCATTTTTTGTGGCAACTCTTGTTTAGGGCTTTCAAAACTATTTGAGATGAACTAGATGTGTGTGCCAACTGGCCAAATCTTCCTGAAAGAGGATAAGGGAGAAGAGTTTCCCCTTCCCTCCCAAACACTTAGTATTGGATCACGACAATGTTGTGCTAACTAATTTGGACATACGATTGTTTGTTCAAAGGGTCTTCTAGTTTTGGGAAGGTTCCAATAAAAAAGGATTTCCTATGAGAAAACAACTATATTCCCAATTCAGTTACTCCAATACCATCATGACCTGATAACTAGGTGCTTGGAAGGAAAGGGGAAATTCTTCTCTCTTCTCCTCTTTAAAGTGAATTTGATCGGTCATAACAAGCATTTGGTCTATCTCAAATGCTATTGATAGCCCTACATAATAGTTTACTCAACAAATACCAGTGCACCTCACTGGGAGATATGTATTCATGATCTTCGGTAATTGCAATATTCGCATCATATTTTGGGATTCTAACAGCTCTATCATGTAGGCATAAACATTACTCACTTTGTCCCAGGGAGATACTAACATATTAGTGGCCATTCTTAGGCATTTATCATAGGAAAGTTTGTAATGCCCTTGATAGTGTACAATACATAAATTTGGTAAGAGGAGATTAACAACTAAGACATCTATGCCCAATATCTGAATGTCATGGGTTAATCTTAGGGCTAGTTCCTAGGGTTCTCTTTTCCTCTATGTCATTGATTTGGGATGAGTCGTGTCCATTGAAAACATCTAGTGTTAATATTTTTGTTGCTTTGTAGAGTTTGGGCTCAATCCATACATAGGCCACCTCATTATGTTGGCCATAATTGGTGATGACATATTTCATTTTTAGCTAACTTTCCACCTTGATCTAGTTATCATCACCCCTCCATGGTAACCATAGATGGGAGAAGTCATTGGAGATGTGTCCATTCTATGATTTTGACCATTTCCCACTCAAGAGGACGCCATAGGTTTTGGGAAAGTCAACTACCTAAATATATATGTGATTGGAGATGTATGACTTAGAGGTAAGTTGGATTTGGATGTCTTTAAGCTCCCCCACCATCTTGGCCTAGGTCTTTTCAAGTTGGATCACTACACCATTGGTCTTGGTGGGGGTTATGTGTAGCTTTTGACAAATAGAAAGAGGTGTTAGGCTTCAGAGTCTACCAAATAATTATGTAAATATCTTCTAAAAATACTTAGACTCGGGAGGAATGGGAGATCCCAAGTATTCCCCTAGTAAACCACCAAGTTGGCATTATTAAATGTCATGATATTTTCCTTGTTGACATGTTGATCTAGTTTATGAATCCATCTATTTTGGAAAGTGGCTCATTCAAGAATGTTCAAGAACACATTAGGGTTGTCATTTATGGAAACACATCAGTTATGAATGATTTCTTGGAGTGGAACACAGTTTTGGAGTTAAGGCTTGCAAAATGACTAAGTCCAAGAAGCAGTTTGTAGGGTACATGAGTACAATTTTGGGAAGTGAACATTGTATGTGCTAAATGAAGAGATGTGAGCTTAGAGGAATCTATTGTCGGTTATGATAGACATTCAATTAAGTTCTCTTAAGAAGTTTAGAGATGAAATATGCAGATGTTTGAAGACATGCAAAGACAGTGATACAACAAGACAAAGCAGTTGAATGGTCGCAATAATTGATGGAGTGTAATATGGAATCCAAACATGATATGTTGGATTTGGATCATGTATTACCTATATTTTGGTAGTTTATGGTTTCTGAATTTCTATTTACTTTTTGTACAAGTGTTGGTTCCATTTTGAGATGTATTTGCAACCTGACTGGGTATGTAATAATGTATATATATGAAGAGCTTTTGAGAAGCAAAGAGGGTAATAAAATGGTATGTTTGTGAATGAATGAATGGATGCACTGTGATGTCAGTATCAGATAGATGATGATTCATGCTACAACTAGAACTACCTAAGCAAAACTGATGCTTTTTTATGTTCATTTTGATAGAGCATTGTAACAAAGACATATTTATGATTGTATAAGCAATGAATTTAGTGTATACCTTTAACAGGGAAATGTAGTAATGTAATATTCAGCTCCTAACAGGGCTAGGTCTCCTAACATGCATAGTATACTTTTAGTCCATATTTATGGGTACCATCCCCACCGAATTTTTCCCTTGCCCATGGTTTCATCAAGAACAAATTCAAGGTGTTACAAGTTGTGTGTTTTGTATTTATGTTCTTTTCATTTCAACAATTATCTAGTTAAGTTGGAAATTGATAAGTTTAAGTTTAAAGTGTTGTAATACTGATTCAACCCCTCTCAATATTACTTAATCCTAAGAATTGGCATCAGAGCTATTGGCCCTTGGAGATAAATTCTAATAGCTTAAGGGAGATCAAGATGGATTCTGAAATTTTGGAAGAATACTTTGAAGCAACACTTGAAGACCTTGATAAGGATAAAGCAGAAAATGGTGACTTGAAATTCAAATTGAGAAGAGCAAAGGGTTTCATCAAGAAACTGAAGGAAAAAATTTAACTATCCAAGAGTCAGAGACAAGATCTTATGGATAAGATAAAAAAAGATTCAAACAATGATACTTTAGATCATATAAGACAACTTGAACAAGAGAAAGATACTTTGAAGCTTGATCATGAAACTATTTATTTTCAAATGGCTAAAGAGATTAAATAGGTAAAGAATGACAGAAAAAAAATTCAAGAAACTTTAAAAGATGCTAATATTCAAATGGGACAGATACAGATTGAGCTGGATGACTATAAGAACAAATATCTAGAATTAGAGAAATATAATCATAACATAAAGGGAGAAATTTTTGAGGCTAAGAAATATATTGAAAAAGTTCATATGAGTAGTGATAAGATTGATGAGTAGAAAGATAGATAGAAACCTAAAGGAGACATGAATGGAGTTGGTTTCAACGAAGCTAAATGTTTAAAGACTCAGGAAGAAAAATATTAAGTGAAGACTAAGGAAGAAATACCTAATCTTGAAGAACCTAAAGATCAGATCAGACCTTTTAGAGGTAGATTTTTTTGATGCAACAAGATTACACACATGAAGAGAGACTATAGAGGTAAAATTACTTACTAATCCCTTTCTAGATATTGTTTCAATTGTCATGCATATGGACACAAGAATGTAGAATACATGAAGCCTAAACAATCAAGAACCAAGGAAGATTACTCTAGATAAGGAACAATAGATAAGATCACATGTTACAAATGCAATAATTTTGGGCACATCATAAAGTATTATAAGTTGTAGGTTAATCAAAATAGAACACCTCCTACATGCTACAAATGTCACAATTCAGGACACATAGAAAAGTTTTGAAGATATAATAGAATTGAGAATAGAAGTGGACCTCCCCCTATTAATGCAAATAAGAATATTGGGGATGATAAGAGTATTGTAGATGAATTTAATGTTGTAAATTAAAATTGAAACAATTGTTATATTTCCATTGATGTCAAACCTTAACTGGTAAGACAACTTCTATCTTTTAAAGTGCCATATCAATTGATTGATGAAGAAGATTTGAAAAGAAGAGATAACAAGAAGACTTGGTGAAATGGTTGAGTTATGTGAAACTACAATGGTTACTTGATGAGATTTCACCTTGACAAGGTAATATATTGTTTATCTTAAGTTTAAGTGAAGTTTGGATGACTACAAGATTCATCTTGACTGAGTAACAGAGCAGGAGATTAAGAAACTTAAGTTTGTTCCAAGTGATGTGAGTGTCGAACGAGTGCCAGTATGTGCCAAGTAAATTTAGTGTTGATGGAGCATCAGCATTTTCTGAGTGTTAGAGAATTACCAAGTTGTCTAGTGATGACCGAACAAAAGAGCTCATTATTGGCCGAGTGTCAGTATTTTGACAGTTTGAGAGAGATTTGAGATCCCAGCTGACATAGTTAATTTTCTTGGGGTATGTGATGGATAGTTAAGATAAGGATGATTGTTGTGGATAATTAAATGAGAATTTAATATATGCTTAACCATTTTATGTATGGAATCAAGAAGGATTGTTAGGATGCATTCTACAATGTAGATGAAAATGAATGTTGGAAGGATTCGTTGGATCTGACCAAAATCTAAGTTCTACAGTGATGATTAAGTGGCAATAGATCGATCTACTTGATTAGAGAGGTATAAGATTAACCTAATTGTAGGTTATGTGTGACTGGTATGAGTTTAATTCAGCTGATTGGAAAAATATAAGAAGGAAGAGAAGGCTGAAGAGAGAAGTATAGGACTGCATAGTGGTGATTGCTTGAAGGATTTTCAAGAAGATCTGAGTGACGGAGATGAAAATGAAGGCCGGTTAGTGAATTAGAATTTAAGCTATAATTGGATTTGTATTTGTAAAGTGAGTTGTATGTTTTAGATCACAATTTGCTTTTAATTTCTAACCATTGTATCAATTACAAAATCCTTTTAAACAAGGTTGACCTAACACTCATATTGTTAATTCCTTTAATTAAGGTGACATTATAATGGAATGGTCTAAGCCTCTAAAAAGGATCACTTTTAATAGGGTGATCAAACCCTTTAACTGGGTCACATTTAATAGTGTGTATTGTAACCTTTAACCAGGTTGGTTTTAACAAAGCTCACTTTAGAAGAGTGAAAAATTGGTAGCATTTTACTGGTGGTTTTCTCAACATTGGATTTCCATGTTAAATCCTGGTGTCATACTTGTGTGAATGTCATTTAAAGTGTTGTACTATTAAGAATTTATATTCTGCAAGTTGATTACATTAGGATAGGAAACTGCAAGTTTAGATTATTGATTATATGCTATAAAGATCGAGTGGATTGCTAAGTGGATCTGAGTTGGTTGAAGTGTTTGAAAGTTTAATTGGTACATCTAGACCTTGGATAACTGTTTCACCCCTCCTTAGTTATTCTACATCATTATAACAAATGGTATTAGAGCTTGTGATGATTGTAGAGAAAAGTTTGAAGGTACTTGAAGCTAAAGATCAAGATGTATAAAAAGGAGGTACCATGGCTAAATAAGGAGAATTTCCCTTATTGGAAAATTTTGATGAAGTTACACCTAGATGGAATTGGAGATTCTGCAAAATACTATGTGGAAAATGATTTCATAACAGTGCCTACTACTGTGACAACTTGGAAGATGAAAGAAAAACAAGAACACAACCAAGCAATGTTGGAGATTGCATTAGCCAGTTATCCTAAATTTGAAGACATAAAAGATTGCAAAAATGAAAAAGAAAAGTGGGATACACTGGAAAATACCTATGAAGGTGATACAAATGTATTGAGAGCCAAATCTGAAAGCTTGAGAGGTAAGTTTGATAAGATGAGAATGCAAGATGGTGAAGCTGTCATTTAATATTGTAGTCAAGTTAAGGAGGTTGTATATTCTATTAGAGGAGAAAATGGAACTATTAGTGATGATACTGTTATTAGAAAGGTATTGAGAACCTTACTTCCTATATATCCTATTAGAATATCTGCTATAAAAGAAATGAGATGTACTCCTGGTAACAACTTAACTTTGGAAGGTCTAGTTGGTAGACTTACTACTTTTGAAATGTCAAATTTTGATAATTTCACTCCTCACCATGTTGATTCTGCATTCAAATCACAATTGACTCTTCATAAATCAAAGAAAGGAAAAGAAAGACATGTGAATAGAGACAGTGACACTTCTGATGAAGATTGTGATGAACTTGAAGCACTTATGACCAGAAGACTACCGAGAGGAAGAGGAAAATTCAAAGGTAAACATCCTATAATATGTTTTTCATGTAACAAAGTTGGTCATATTACTGCAAGATGTCTTGAAAGGAATGAAAAGAATGAGAGAAGAGAAAGAAAATATAAAGAAAAAAGGGATGACAAAGGTTTCAAAAGGTATAAGGACAATAAAGAAAAAGTTAAGAAATCCTTCCATATTGCTAAAGAAGAAACTGATAGTGAACTTGATAAATCTGATGTCAGTGATATAGAAGTTGTTTATGTTGCTATGAAAGATGATTCTAATGAAGATGAGAAAACTGCACTTATTTCATATATGAGTAATGGTGATATATGGATAATTGATAGTGGCTAATCAAATCACATGACTGGTGATAAAAGTAAATTTGAAACCTTAAACTATTGCAAATGTGGTAGTGTTAAATTTGGCAATGACAAACCATGTCATGTGAAGGGAAAATGATCAATAAAATTGACTGATAAGATTACTTGTGAGAATGCTTATTGGGTTGAAGGACTAAACTTTAATTTGTTGAGTGTTTCTTAGTTGAATACTTCTGGATACCAAGTTGAGTTCCATCACAAAAAGGAAAAAATATTTGATGCTACTGGTGAACTGATTGGAAGTGGATAACAAACAAGAGGTAATTTTTTTTATCTAGATTTATTTGATGAGACATGTTTGTTTTCACAATATGATGATATATGGTTATGGTATAAGAGGTTATGTCATGTGAACTTTGACAATTTGGTAAACATTAGTAAGATGAAAAGAGTAAGAGGGTTACTAAGATTGAAGAAACCTGATAATGTTATGTGCAAGCAATGTCAGTTGGGCAAAATGAAAACCTCTAGTTTTAAGAACAAAACCTATACTTCAGATAATGTTATGGAATTCGTTTATACTGACCTTTGTGGACCTATTGGTGTATAAAGCTACCAAGGTGATAAATATTTCATACTGTTTGTTGTTGATTACTCTAGAATGATGACTGTAATGTTTCTAAAAAAAAATTATGATGCTTTTCAGTTGTTTAAGTGGTATTTGGAAAAAGTTGAAAAAGATACAAGTAAGAACTTGAGATGTCTGAGATTTGATAGAAGAGGAGATTTTATATCAAACGAGTTCAACTTATTTTGCAATGATAGAGGAATTAAAAGACAAATGTCTGCTCCAAGGACTCTCCCACAAAATGACATAGACAAGAGAAGGAATAGATCAATAATGGATTGTACTAGAGCACTGATGATAGAAAAGAATGTTGCACAAAAGTATCAAAGAGAAGCTATATGTACAACAATATATACCTTGAACCAAGTACAAGTCAAGAAAGGTACTGATATTACACCTTCTGAGTTATGATATGGTTATGCACCTAATATAAAATATTTTAAAGTTTTTGGGAGAAAATGTTATATACTGAAGGACAATAGAAATGGAAAAATTGATGCTAAGAGTGATGAAGGCATATTCCTAGGTTATTCCACTAAAAGAAAAGTGTTAAAGTGTTTGAATTATAACACTAACAAAGTTGTGGAAAGTGCAAATGTTATAATTGATGAATATGCAGAAAAGAATGAAGTGGAATGCAAGAAAGAACCTGAATATTATAGATCTTTCATTTACATGAATGAAGGAGAGCCCATTAGTGTGCATGAACCTAAAAAAGAAGTTGTCGAACAACAAATTTATGTTTCCGATAAACAACAAGAAAATGCCAAGTTATAGAAAGATGTTGTTGAGCATCAGGAGGAGACTGCTGAGAATGAAACAAAGACACTAAATGAACTTGAAATTAACTTTGATGATGAATCTGAGGATGAATGACAAGAGAAAAGGAGACAAGAGCCTACACTAGAAAAATATATAAGAAGACATCATAAACCATATCAAATTATTGGACATAAAGATTTAGAGGTCATGAAAAGAAGAAAATTGAAAAATTAGACATGTTTATTGTGTGAATTTGAGCCAAAATTAGTGAAAGATGCTTTAGGAAATGAAGATTGGATACATGCCATGAATGAACAAATTTAACAAATTGAGAAGAACAAAACCTGGACACTAGTACCTAGACCAAAGGACAAGAATGTTATTGGAACAAAGTGGGTATTTAGAAACAAGCTGAATGAACATGGAGAAGTTATTAGAAATAAGGCGAGAATGGTATGCAAAGGTTATGCACAAGAAGAAGGCATTGAATATGGTGAGACATTTTCCCCAGTTGCAAGATTGGAAGGAGTTAGAACTCTACTAGCTTATGTAGATTACAATGGATTTAAAGTATATCAAATGAATGTCAATTTAGCATTTATGAATGGAATACTAGAAGAAGAGGTATACATTGAATAAGATAAAGGATTTGTTAATTCAAGTGAGAAGAATATGGTTTTCAAGATACATAGAGCATTGTATGGATTGAAGCAATCCCCTAGAGCATGGTATGAGAGATTGCACAATTACTTAGTCAAGATTGGATTTACAAGGAAAATGACAATAATAATTTGTACTTAAATTCTGAGAAAGGTAAAGGGATATTGTTAGCTTAAATATTTTTTGATGATATCATATTTGGAGGACAAGATTTTTTATGCCAATTATTTGCAAAAGAGATGCAAACTAAATTTGAGATGTCTATGTTTCAAGAGATCAAATTTTTTGTTGGTTTGCAAGTATATTAGATGAAGAAAGGTATCCACATTACACAATCTAAGTATATCAAGGAGATACTAAATTTTTTTGGCATGGAGGACTTAGACCTCTACGTACTCCTATGGCTGCTAAACAATTACTATCAAAGACTGATGAGACAACTAAAGTGAATCAAACTCTGTATAGATCAATGGTTGGAAAACTATAATATGTTGTCTACAGTAGACCAAATATTACATTAGCAGTTGGGATTGTTGCAATATTTCTTGAAAATTCTAATGATAGTCACTTAATGGTAGTGAAAAGGATTTTGAGATATTTGAAGAGAACAAAGGACTATGGATTATATTAAAAGAAGAATGAGAAATTTGAACTGAAAGTTTACATAGATGTAGATTGGGAAGGTAATGTTGATGACAGAAAGAGAACAAGTGGTGGTGCATTATTTTTAGGAAAGAGATTAATCTCTTGGACAAGAAAGAAATATAACTATATTTCACAATCTATAGTAGAGGCTGAATATGTTGCAGCAACAGTAGATTTTTTAAATGTAGTGTGGATCAAGCAATTGTTAAAAGGTATGAAGGAAGAAATCATAGACCTAGTTGTTATTTTTTTTGATAAAACTAGTGCTATAAATATTTCAAAGAAACCTATGATGCATACAAAGACAAGGCATATTTCTATCAAGTATCATTACTTGAGAGAGATGGTACAAGACAAAGAAGTAAGACTTCAATATGTTAATACAAAGGAAAAGTTGGCAGATATATTTACTAAAGATTTACATATGGATTCTCATGAGTATCTAAGAGGAAAATTAGGGTTGATTCCCCTATCTAAGGCTAACTGAGATCATATGGAGTAGTTGCATCAGATGTGTTACATAGAATATATGATAGATCAATGCAAAAGGTGGTCACACTTTAGGAGTTTCCTAAAGCTGTGAAGTGTTAAGAAAAAGAAGTTGATCAGTCATAAGCAAGATGATAGAGGGAGCATAGAATTTAGAAACCTGAGACAAAGATATATACATAATGAAGATGTATGTCTTTGGCATTGTTGTCAAACAAGGAGAGTAAGACACGCAAACATTGATGGAGATATACTATGGGGGAGATGTTCAAAGATATATTACACAAAGAGAAATCTATCCAAGAGGGAGACATTATTTGTGTTGGACAAAATTAGAATGAAGCTAAGGAAATTAATGAAAATCTATTTATAGAACATACTTTTTGGATTGTTTGGGAACCTTGCATATTTTGTTTGTTTGCATGTGTCTTCCATCAATGCCAAAGAGGGAGATTGTTGGAAACTATAATTGAAACAATTGTTATAATGCCATTGATGTCAAACCTTAACTGGTAAGACAGTTGCTATCTTGTAAAGTGCCATATCAATTGATTGATGAAGAAGATTTGAAAAGAAGAGATAAAAAGAAGACCTGGTGAAATGGTTGAGTTATGTGAAACTAAAATGGGTACTTGATGAGATCGCATCTTGACAAGGTAATATATTGTTTATCTTAAGTCTAAGTGAATTTTGGATGACTACAAGATTAGTCTTGATCAAGTAACAAAGCAGAATATTAATAAACTTAAGTTTGTTTCAAGTGATGTGAGTGTCAATCGAGAGCCAGTATGTGCCAAGAAAATTTAGTGTTGACCAAGCATCAATATTTTTTAAGTGTCATAGAATTACCAAGTTATCTAGTGATGACTGAGTGGCAAAGCTCAGTATTGACCGAGTGTCAGTATTTTGATAGTTTGAGAGAGATTTGAGATCCCAGCCAACATAGTTGATTTTCTTGGGATATGTGAAGCGTATTTAAGATAATAATGATTTTTGTGGAGAATTAAATGAGAATTTAATATATGTTTAACCATTTTATGTATGGACTTAAGAAGGAGTTTTAGGATGCATTATATAATGTAGATGGAAACAAAATGTTGGAAGGATTTATTGGATCTGACCAAACCCTAAGATCTACGGTGATGATTAAGAGACAATAGATTGAGCTACATGATCAGAGAGGTATAAGATTAACAATGAAGGATAGTTGGTGAATGAACATTTGAGCTATAATTAGATTTGTATCAAAGTGAGTTTTATGTTTCAGATCACAATTTGTTGTCACTTTCTAACCATTGTATCAGTTGCAAAGTCCTTTTAAACAAGGTTGACCTAATAGTCATATTGTTAAATCCTTTAATAAAGGTGACATTCTAATCGAATGGTCTAAGCCCTCTAACAAGGCTCACTTTTAACAAGGTAGCATGCTACTGGTGGTTTTTCCCATATTGGGTTTCCATGTTAAATCCTAGTGTCATACTTGTGTGAATGCCATTTGATGTATTATACTATTAAGATTTTATATTCTGCAAGTTGATTACATTAGGACAATA
Source organism: Thuja plicata (assembly GCA_018584345.1). Taxonomy (NCBI): domain Eukaryota; kingdom Viridiplantae; phylum Streptophyta; class Pinopsida; order Cupressales; family Cupressaceae; genus Thuja; species Thuja plicata. The sequence goes on from MU223396.1 coordinate 1,166,195, forward strand.
AACTGCAAGTTTATATTATTGATTATATGCTATAGAGACTGACTGGATTGCTGAGTGGATCTGAGTTGGTTGAAGTGTTTTAAATTTTAATTGGTACATATGGACCTTGGATAACTAATTCACCTCCCCTCAGTTATTCTAAATCATTCTAACATTTAACAGTCATTTGAGGAAAGAAGGAGATATGAACAAAGATAAGGTATGGAAGGTAAAAGAACATACTTAGGAAAAGGTTCAGAGAGAGTCAGTAGATGCTAGAGAGTCTTCACTCGATGCTAACATCTCTACATCAACCTAGATGGCCAAGCATGGCCTTAGGGGTAAAATTGGAAAGAAACATCAGAAATTTATCTAGCCTTTAATTATGGAGATTAAGCTCTTGCAAGCTTAGGGATAGTACATAGAGATGTTGTGGATCATATATCTATGATCACATAGCTTTATGAGTCATATCTTGTGATTGCTAGATTATTGGTTGACTAGATCATGTGAAGGAGATGAGTCTATGGGGAATTGTTTCACTTCTTTACAACAAAAAATATAAGGACAATCAAATAAAGTTATCTAATCATCATTTGAAGAAGGAGAGCCAAAGAATAACATATATTTGAGTAGAATAAAAAAGAAGTAAGTGCATTGTGTGATTGGATGAAGTAGAGATTCACAGATTCATCAAAGAAGAGGTATTTTCGATTACTTGCAAAGTTTAGTTATGGATACTCCATTGATATTTGATGTCGTTGAAAGGCCTAGATACAAATTTAAGAAACATCCATTTAAGTCCACCAAAGATGATCCCAAAGGAGCCTTTTTGAAAATACCCTATGGTGTTCTACATGTTGAAGACATTAGGGCTTACATTCACTGGAAGTATGAGTCTCTGGGAGACTTTGAGATCTACAAGGAGATGGACATGATTAGAGTAGATGGAAAATAGAGAGAAGAGTTCACACATCTTGAGAATCTTAGTGTCATGCAAATGACAAAAATTTATGAATTTGACAAAGAGGAATGGATCAAATTCATTATGAGCAGAGTACAAGACCAATTAATCTAGATTGGAGATATTCTAGTAAAGATCTGAAATGATTTGATTCATAGTGTAACAGGTTTGGATAACTCTGGAATCATTCTTGTTGCAGAGAATAACACAAAGAAACTTGTGGAAACCCTAACCTATTCATGATTGGAAAAAAGAGTGAAGACCATAGCCGACATCTTTCAGCAAGATGTTAGATTAGTTTCCATGATTCTCGAATATAAACTTCACTATAGCAGCCTACCTAACTTGGTATCCATAGGAGTAACCATGATGGAATATATAATGGTAAAGTTAAACATCAAATACAACCTTTTCAAAGTACTTGCACAACACTTTTTGGTGAATGTGAAGCAAATAAAGAAGGATAAGTTAATGGCATTTAGGTTTGGATCGTTATTGATACACATGTACATCCACATTGTACACAAATTTCTTGGTATGCACCCTAGCACTTGGAAGGATAGAGAACCCACTAGAATTCAGATTACACAGATTTATAGAAGACATAATAGTACATGGGTTGATGGTGAACTATTTGGGATGATAAAATTTTTGTAGAGGCAGATGAGAGAAAGAATGAGGATACCTGAGGGTCGGTAGAGAAGTATAAAGATACAATCTATTTCATGGTTGAAACTGATTGTGTTTGCTTTAAGGAAGTACAACCTAGAATGAAATGGTGTTATCCTATGGGATATATGAAGGCATTATATTTTTCCATTAGTATACACAAGGAAAAACATGATCTATACCATCGGTTTAATCTACACTGACAGACAGGGCACAACACTATCCAACGCCAAGGTTACCCGATACTGCAAAGTTCAAAGCATCCTGACAAACACTATTCAAGGTTATCCAATGAAAAAATGGTTAATGAAACTCGATGAGTAAAAAAAGTACAACCTGACAGAGCAGAACAAAGTGGAACCCAAAAGATGAAGGGAACCTGATGATCATTCAACAAAGGAACATCGACAGATTTTTAGTTCAACCCGACGACCAAGAACCGATAGTCAGTTACATCCTGCAAAAAGTGGATCTGACTTTCCACGTCAGATAAATCACTGAAGTTGTATTTATAGCTTCTTGATTTTCTTTTAAATACATTATGTGCAGAGGAAGCAATGTATTTAGTATTGTTTTAATTAGTTTTACTGATTTAAAACATGTAAACTAAAGATCAAGGTCAAGTTGTAAACCTTGGATCTAAGAGTTAACATTCTAATGCGTGACTCAAAGATAGGTCAAATACTTGTATAAATAGATGCTCAATTTATTGAGAATAGTTTTTGTTCAATGAAGATTGTATCCATGGAGAGCATCTAGAGACTAGAATAGATAATTCATGCAGAGGAACAAAAAAGAATCAAATCAGTTTCAAGAATAGGAACACAGGCTACCGACGAGCAGAGAAAGGTATTAATTAGTCACTTAAGGTGATATTATTATTATGAGAGATTTAATAGATCTTTAATTAGAAATTGTAGATTGCATACAGTTAGGTCAATCATATGTACTCATTCTGAAAAGTGTAGTACACATAATAAATCCTTTCAAGAAAGGTGGACTTAACAGTCCTATTGTAAATCTCTTAACTGAGTGCACACTTAAATCAGTGTTTCTAAAGCTCTTAACATAGTAGATCTTAACCGGTCTCCACCTTAATACTCCTAATAGGGTAGATCATCAGAAGTGATCAATTATAAAGTTTTACCAGCTCCCTTCCATTCTGTAGATAGTGAAGTTTTGTGGGTGCCATCCCCACCGTAGTTTTTACTTCCTAACAGGAGTTTTTTGTGATATCATATCTTGTGTTATGTGTTTATTACTTTCATGAATGTTTCTATGAATGGTGTAAACAATTATAGGTTATGAAATAATACTACATGCATAAGAAAGAACAACTGTAATGGTCGGTAATGCAATAATGAATGATTACTAATGATGAATTTTGAAAAGTGTTAAAAATTTTAGAGGTACTGATTCACCCCTCCCCTCTCATTACTACTTCCCATTAATTCCGTCAATTGGTATCAGAGCTAAGTCTCTTATTGAAAAATCTTAAAGGATTAAGATAAAAGAAAATACAATGGAGAAGTACAACTTGATAAGAATATTGAGAATAAAAAGGTTGAGATACAGATGTTCTATGAACAATATAAAGAAGCAAGAATCAAGATGAGAGAGCTTCTGAATGAGAGGAAAGGTATGGAAACTCAGAGAAATGAAAAATATTATCAAGAAGAAGAGATTCTAGATTTCTTTGAATCTTCAGGATCCAATGCCAGTAATACATCAGACACGTCAGAAGAGAACATCACAAATCTAAAGGAGATCAATCAACATCTGACAGAGAAAATAAAGATGCTACAAATTGGTTAAGACACCCAAATGGTGAGAATGATTGATGTGATGAGTTCTGCTAGACAAGCTAAAACATAAAGAATACTAGCCACTGATGACAGGAGGAAGATTACAGAGAAACTACAAGAAAATGAGTTGGAAATTCAAAGACATGCTGAGCATCACCATGATCTCACAAATCAGATTATTCTTATGATTCAAGAAACAAACAAAATGAATGTTGAACTCATTGAAAGAATACATATTATTGGTGAACTAAGAGAAGAAAATGAAAAACTAAAGCATGAGTTTAGAATTCAACAACAACATAATGAAGTTATCAGAAAGGCTGAAGAGAGAAATAAAAGAATGGATGCTTTTCTTGAAGGACAATGAAGAATCAACAACAACACTGGTTTAGGCTTTACCAAAAATGGAGAATCATCAAATCAAGAAAATCCAAAGAATGTCTATGAAAATCCAAGACCAAGAAATATGACATGCAGGCAATCTGGAAAGCAAGGTCACACATCAAATGTATGCCGAGGCAAAATGAAAGATATTCCTAAATTTACATCTTCATTCATAGGATCCTATTATAAATGTAACAAGAAAGGACATAAAGCATATGAATGTAAGTCTAAGATAGAACAACCAAAGAAGGAAACCTTCATGTACAAATACTATCCTACATGCAAGATGAATGGGCACACAAGTCTTGAATTCTGGAAATAGAAAAGGCAAGCATGGAAGCCAAAAGATCAAGAAACTCCCTATAAACCAAAGAGAATCAATAATCAATATGTATGGGACTATAATAAATAGACAAATTGTACAACATGTAGTAGATATGGTCACATTGCTGCAAAGTGCATGAGAGCATGGACCAAAAGGCCTAGAGGTTGGTCAAATCCCAGAATGGCATGCTTACACTGTCACAAAGTTGGTCACCTCAAAAAGTATTGCAAAGACCAAATGATAGAGACAAGCACATATCCCAATGGAAACACCATTAAAGATATCTAGAGTGCTGGAGACAAAATGTGGAGAAAAGCTTCAAGAAATGATGAAGCTGGACCAAGCAATGCAAATGGTGACACCCCATCCAATGGATTTAGTGACATCACCACCCCCACTTGAGCTGAACAAGTAAGTATGGAACTGCACTACACCAAGTCATATTTCGCATCAGTTCCATTATAAAAATTGATAGATAGTCAAGATATACATGTTAAAGATGCATATTATGTTACTTGTTTGAATTTTGAGAAAATAACCCCGTCGTTATACACATACTAAAAGTCAATGGTGAACATAATGGATGAGTTGTTTACACTTACCAAAAATTGTTGGTCAATACATAAAATGGTTAAGTTACCAATGTAACCTGATACTTGTCAGTAAGAAAGCAAAATTAAAAAGTTGTCACGATAAAATACCGATATCCATCGGTAAAAACAAAATTGGTTAATAGTATTCCTAAGCTTCATGTCAACACTGAAAATGAATTTAAAAGTCTTACCGATGAACTCCATCTTCATAACCTGATGAGTCATTGAGCACTTATGACAAAGAATTACAGAAAAAAGGCTATAAATAGACGATGGGACAACTTCATTTTGCACCCGCAATTTGAAGAGAAAGCGAGAGTGAAAATAGAGTGACTTAAGAGTAGAAAGCAAAGCATCCTCCAAATCAATCCATGCACATAGAACACAGAACATTCATCATTATCATGAATTGAAGTAAGTACCGAGGGCACCGAAAGATCTCTGTAGTTATTTTTCAAGAAAGCCCTAAATTTCCAGAAAGCCCTAAAACTTGAAAAATGATGGAAACCACATCAAAAAAAACTAAGATCAATAGTGATCAAAGGAATATAGTTACGTTGATTAAGAATAGAACATGTGTAGAGCCCAAATATAATATATTCGCAGAGATTGCATCACAACCCGATGAGACCAGAGCATTTTATAAAATTCCACCTAGGGTTTTTCTCATAGAAGACGTTAGGTCTTATATTCACTGCAAGATCACTGAAATAGGAGATCTAGAGATGGATGAAGATTATCAGAAGATTTTTGATGTAGAAGGAAACCTAAAGGAAGAGAAAAACCACTTAGAGACTTCAAGACTAACTGGATTAGGTTGGTGCTTAGCATATTGCATGACCAGAAGTTTTGGTTGGATCAACCCAAATAAATAACCAAGGATGTCCTTCACGCTATCACTGGTTATCCAATAACTGACAAGCCTAAGGCTCACAAGAAACCCTCTAGGATAGAAGTCACAAAACTCACAAAATCTGAATGGGACAATAGAGGTTTGAAAGTAAACATCATCACTGATGAGGAACTGAGGTTTGGTGCATGTGTGATTGGTTATAAAATCTTTCAAGCAAGTAGGTTGAACAACATATTTGCAACATCAGTAAGCATGGCTTACAAGATTATAACCAAGGGCATACAGATGGATCTATGTGAGATCCTATTGAAACAAATTGATGAAAAAATGAACACAATCAGGTCCACAAAGACCAACACATGTAAGTTTGGTTCACTTATCATGTGTATATTTTTCTATTTTCAAGAGTAACTTCCTTCAGTAGGAAAAGTAAAGTGGGACACTACAAAACTGGTGACATTATAGATCAGTGAACTAATAAATTCACTTGGAGACAATTTTGAATCTGTCATGATTGCATACTCCCTTGAATTCAAGGAAAAGATGATGGAAAGGACAGGGATCCCTGAACAACTTATTAAAAAATATAGGGATGGGATATGTTTTATGGTGGACACAAATTTCACCCACATTAAACCAGTTGTACCAAGAATGCTTGGTTAGCACCACTAGATTATGAAATCAACATAGATCAGGCTATAAATACAATTGAAGCTTTGATCAATGAGCCTATTGACAACAAACAACCAAGGTTTGGAACCTATGAAGAGGCCAGATCTAAGATAAAAAGAGGCGTAGAAATAAAGAAGACTGTCAAAAAAAAGGATAAGATGGTTAAGAATCTCAAGAAGATTCTATCGGTTACAGAGGAGGAATAGGAACAACAAGAGGAAACTGATGAATAGAGAACCATCAAAGAAGAGAATGATGAACACAAATTAGATTCTGAGGAGACAGAATCTGATACACCTCCACATCCTACAAAGAAGCAGAGGAAGAGGAGTCAAACTACTAAAACTGATACCACACCTCCTAAGAAAGGTCAAGTAAGGACCTATAAGAGGAAGCAACTGACAACAAAGAAAAATAAGTAGAAAACTATTAAGGAAACACCTCCAAAGAGGAGAAAATTAATGGTCAGAGCTAAGGATGATATAGAGGACTCTAAAGAAGATGAGCTTGATGTAGTAAATAAAATTTATAGGAATCAAACAATTGATGAGGCTGTTGAATCTATTGCTGCATCTGGCACAATGCATGAAAAAATAATTAGACAATGGGATACACTCACACCAGAGGACCAAAAAAAGATACAAGATGCCATAATAAGGGCAATGGTCAAGTACAAATATGTACCAGCTGAGTTCATCAACCAAATAACTAAAGGAATAGGTAATAGAATGTTCCAACATTGGTCATATGCTCTATAGACTGGGAGAGAAGCAAGGGAGAGGGTGCTTGTCAAACTAATGCCTCCTGAATCTAAGATTGAAGAAATCAAAGAGATTATGAAGAAGCACTCAGGAAAGTTTGTAGCCAGGATAATGTATTACAAAGTACTTGAAGATTGGTTTATAGAGCTAGACAATATGACCAAAACAAAATGGAGACATCTATTAGATCTGGCAATAGAGTAAACAAGTCATGAGGAATAGTTACTTCTCACTGACACACCTCATAGAGAGGAGGAGAAAGAAAGGACAAGTCCTTAGAACAATTCTTTGGACAATATTAAAGAAATGGAGCCAATTTATTTGGACAAAGTCATGGATGATCTTGACATTTAGGATATCACAAATTATGAATCTGATAAAGATCCACAAAAGAAAGATGATGTTATATTCATAACACTTAAGGATAAAGTAAAAAAAACAATATTTGCAGACATCAGATGGTAAAGAAATAAATGTTGCTGATGAGACATTGTAGGACACTTCAGTCATGGACTTAACCGAACCAGAACCTACAGAAAAGATACAAAAAGATAAGGATGTCACTGCTCTAAATGATCAAACCGACAAGTAGGACACCAGTTTGGATACATCCCAAGCTACCACTCAAAGAAATATGCCTATATTAATGAAGGAAATCAATATTTTAGAGGGTAATGATGGATCTTCTGTAGAGGACACAAGCACACCCAAGGACAAGGGTGAAGCTGAAGTAAAAGACACCAACAATAATACAAAGGAAACAACTGCAAAAAAGGTTGCAACCGATGATCAAAAATATAACTCTACTGATCAAAATAAAGAAGAAATACAAAAGGTAGAGGAGGACAAGCAGAAACATAAGAGTGAAAAGGAAAAGAAGGATGAGCTGGAGAAGAAAATAGAAGAAAAATCTGTAGAGACACCCAAGGTGGATGGAGAGATGTCTTTGATGACATGTAACTAATTGAATGTTTGACAATGTTGAGTTAAAGATAATGCAAGGTATTAAATTAGTTAATGGATTGTATTGTCATTGATGTCAACTTGATATCATCTATATGGTCATGTACATAATGCCAAAGACTTTAGAGAATCAATGGAACAAAGGTTATGCTTTCAGAAATGCATAAATGTCAAGTATTCACCAAGTGACAGACAACACCGACAGAGTGCACACCATCGGTAAAGGCAAAGATAAAAGTCACAGTGATACCCAATGAGCAGAAGACAGTGTTGCCAAATGAAGCAAAACCACAGGATGCCCGACAAGCTGAAAATAGAGCTGCCCAACAACTAAAATCCAATGATGCTCGATGGACGGAGATCCCAAAGCTAACTGGAGCCACACCGATGGAATTGGCAGTTGTCACCAATGACTAACTGCAAAGTTGACCGATGGAACAAAGAGTTCAAAAAATGACAAAATATCTAGCTGGCAAGAGCTAAAGATAGACTTAACTAATTGTTTCCTTTGTTTTATTCGAGAAGAGTTAAGTAATTGATTTAAAGCTAATTTATACACTTGGCATGAAGATAACTACATGAAAAATCAGGAGTTATGCTTTAAATCAAATTGGCTGGATTTGTTTTCATGCCAAGAATCAAGAAATGGTGAATATCATGTCTATATAAGAGACAAGCTTAATTCATTTATGTCTGCATGGAAGGGGAGTGAATAGAAAGAGGATGCTAAAGAGAAATTGATGAAGAGGAACTTCATACAGTCCTGATCAATCAAGATAAAGGAGAGCTAAGGAATTCTGTAGACATCGACAAATAGTGAAGCATAGCATGACAAAGAAGAATGTTTGGAGCACAAAGAATTGAATTGATACATTGATCAGAGAGGTAATGTACTTAAATAGATCTGAAATCTGCAATTCAAAGTTGCATTATAAAAAGGTCATAGTGTTTTAGTTTAACCATTGAAGCATCAAGTCCCTTAACCAAGCCAGACTTAAGAGTCTTCTATATATTGAGGTACATCCCAAGGAGTGCCAAAAAGGTTGATTCATGAAAGTAGCATTGGACTTTCCTGATACCTATTGACAGTTTAAGAAGGAGGGTGATTCAAGGATGGTAGAAATAGATGCCCGATACTAAGTGACAACCTCTATGTATAAAATCCTCTAACAAGGTCACACGTAATAGTGTGTTTGTAACCTTTAATAGGGTTGGCTCCTAACAGGGCTCACTTCAAAAGAGTGAAAATTTGGGGTACCAGTCCTAGTGGTTTTTTCCCTTAACAAGGTTTCCATGTTAAAATCCATGTGTTATATGTGTATGGTTTATTACTTTACTATTTTACATTTGACATATGCATTTCTGGATGGATTGGTATACTCTGCTTATTTACTAAGTTTCGGTAAATAGTTTTACTGCTTATCGGTAATCAAGGAGAATAAGGACAGACAAGGAAAAATGATAGACAATTAATCATTATAAGTATTTCATGGCATGTATCTTGTAGGGACATAATAATCTAAGGTTTATTTTATTGGTGGTAAATAGTTGAAGGATAAATTTTGAGGCCACTGATGCACCCCCCCTCTCAGTTATTACTAACAATTGGTATCAAAGCTTGTGAGCTTAGAAGGAAGGTTTTAAGACCTAAGTCAGGATCACAAGATGAACAGATGAGATGTGCCCAAGTTGAAAAAAGACAACTTTGCTTCATGGTAAAGCAAGATAACACTCCACTTATTAGGTATTGGTAATGATGTTACTCAATTCTTAGATACTCAATATGTGTTTCCTACAGGAGTACTTATAGTAGATCAATTGAGAGAGAAGCATGAGCATAACTGCATGGTTATAGAGCTTTCTTCTTCACTCTCTGATGCTGAATTTGAAGATGTCAAGGATTGCAAAACTGAAAAGAAGATGTGGGACAAACTGAAGCTTGTACATGGAGGTGATACAAATGTTCTGAGAGACAAGGCATAAAGCCTTAGAGGAAAGTTTGATGATCTCAAAATGAAAGAAGGAGAAAACATCACACAATATAACACAAGGATACAAGAAGTAGTCAATGCTACATGAGGTGTTGGAGGTACACTTGAAGAGGAGATAGTGGTAACTAAAATTTTAAGAACCTTATTGCCTATATATGCTATTAGAGTTTCTGCTATTCAAGAAATGAGAGTAGTAGCAAACAATATAGTTACTCTTGATAGTTTAATTGGTAGACTAATTTCATTTGAGATGAATAACTTTGACAATAGTGTCTTACCAAACTTAGAGTCTGTATTTAAGTCTTCTATGAAAATAAGAAAATCAAGTCATAGACACTCATCTAGAGGAGACAGTGAAACTGAAAGTGAAGAAGAAGATCTAGATGAAATAGAAGCACTTATGGCTAGAAGAATGCAGAGAGGCAAAGGTAAATACAAAGGCAAGTTACCACTTGTATGATTTAATTATAAAGATGTTGGACACTTTGCTACAAGATGTCCTAATAGAAGAAAATATGACAAAAGTAATGACAAATCTTTTCAGAAGAAATCTAACAGAGGTGAAAAAAAAGATTACAGAGGTTACTGAAAAATTAGAAAGAAGAGATACCTAAGACTACAAGGATAAAGGCAAGAAGGATAGCTACCTAGCTTCTTGCAAAGATGAAGATCCTAACACCGAACCTGATGAAGACATTCAGATGGTATTTGTAGCTGTGAAGGATGATTCAAATGAAGATGAAAGGTATGTAGAAACTGCACTCATATCTAAGGTTAGCAAGAATGACATCCAGATTATAGATAGTGGTTGCACTCACCACATGACCGGTGACAAAGAAAAGTTTAACACTTTTAAGTATTATAATGGCAGTGCAATAAGAATGGGTAATGATACACCTTGTTTTGTTGAAGGTAAAGGAACAATAATGCTGAATAACCTGATTAAATGTGAAAATTCTTATTGGGTAAAAGGATTGAATTATAATCTGTTGAGGGTTTCTCAGCTGAATAATTTAGGTCACAGAGTAGCATTTGAGAATAATAAGACAAAGATCTTCAATGAATCAGGAAAACTAATTGGTACTGGTGAACAGACTAAAGGTAACTTATTCTATCTGAATGATACTAACACCACTTGCTTAATGACTAGAAATGAAAACATATGGTTGTGGCACAAAATATTGTGTCATGTGAATTTTGACAACATGATGAAAATAAGCAAAAGAAGAAATGTAAGAGGCTTACCGACGATCACAAAGCCAGACAACATCATTTACAAAAAATGTCAAAAAGGTAAAATGACAAAGTCAAGTTTCAAAAGTAAAACCCATACCTCTGATGATATTCTAGAATTAGTCCATACTGATTTATGTGGACCTATGAGGACAAAGAGTTATTATGGAGATAGATATTTTATTCTCTTTGTTGATGATAACTCTAGAATGATGATTGTTATGTTTCTAAAAGATAAATTTGAAGCATTCAAGATGTTTAAATGGTATAAGGCTATGGTAGAGAAACAAAGTGGTAAGGATTTGAAATGTTTAAGATCAGATAGAGGAGGATAATTTATGTTAGATGAATTCACTAATTTTTGTAATGAGCATGGTATAAAAGGATAGGTTTCTGCACAAAGAACACCACAACAAAATGGGATTTCTGAGAGAAGGAACAGATCAATAGTTGATTGTGCAAGAACACTGATGATAGAGAAAGGCATCAATAAAATCTTCTGGAGGCATGCTATCAGCACTGCTATCTATACACTTAACAAAGTACAATTAAAGGACACAAAGAAGATACCTTATGATCTATGGTATGGTAAAACACCCAATGTAAGTTACTTCAAAATATTTGGTAGTCAATGTTATGTATTAAAGGATGATAGAAATGGAAATATTGACGCCAAAAGTGATGAAGGTATTTTTCAAGGGTATTCTACCAAAAGAAAAGATTTTAAATGTCTCATCAAGGCCTCTAACAAAATAGTAGAAAGTGCAAATGTAAAGATTGATGAATTTGTAGAAAAGAATGAGCTAGAAAGCACAAAAGAACTAGAGGACTACAACAAGTTTGTACATTGTGAAGAACCCAACACTCTGTCTAAGAAACAGTGCTTAATTCTAGAACAAAAAAATGTTGCAATCGATGGTCAGACTGCTATTACCGATGGTCGGGATAATGATCAAGATAATGTGCAAGGTAATGAAGAACATAATGATTAAAATGATGCTCAAGTTGATACACAAAGAACTGTACTTGTACTTGCAAGATATGTAAGAAGGAACCATCCAGAGATCTAGATCATAGGAGATAAGAAAGCTGATACAAGAACAAGAAGTAAGTCTTTAACCTCAAATTGTTTAATTTGTGAGTTTGAGCCAAAATCTGTCAATGCTACACTAGATAATGAGGAATTGATAAGTGCTATGAATGATGAGATTGAGCAGATTGAGAAGAACAAAACATGGTCAATTGTGCCAAGAACAAATGACAAGAATGTCATCGGTACAAAATGGATATTCAGGAATAAGCTGAACAAGAATGGAGAAGTCACAAGGAACAAAGAAAGAATAGTATGCAAGGGGTATGCACAAGAGGAAGGTATAGACTATGGAGAAACCTTTGCACCCATTGCTAGGCTAGAAGGAGTAAGAATACTACTTGCTTATGTTGCATATAAAGGATTCAAAGTATATCA
>MU223396.1:1178904-1196261 GCA_018584345.1 Thuja plicata
TCATCATTCCTAAATGGAATACTTGAAGAAGAGGTATACATTGAACAACCAGAAGGGTTTGTCAATCCAGACAAGAGAAACATGGTATGTAGACTTCACAAAGCCTTGTATGGATTGAAACAAGCTCTCAGATCCTGGTATGAATGACTTCATTCCTATCTAATAAGTATTGGATTTATAAGGACTAGTGAAAATAGTAATCTGTTGGCAAGTTGACTCCTAGAGAATACATGAGTTATTTTGTTCTATCATTATGGAAACAAAGTCATATAAAGTTTCTGTCAGGTAAACTTGGAAGACAAAAATGACTAAGTATAGAAAACATGGTAGACAAAGTTATGCAGTGATCAACACACCAGCGCACATGCGAGCAATCAAATCAGGCTATGCGCGTTCACATATATGTTATATGTTATGTTTACATACTAAGTCTAGACACGCATGGTATGAAATGATAGTATGAATAAGTTACAACAAGAATAGTACTACTACAGTTCATAAGATAGAGCATGAAGCCAACTTATGTTTTGGATCAGCGTATAATACTTTTTTGTGTAAAGGCTAAGTGCCTATGATAGTATGTTTGTAATCATGTTTTTATTATTTTAGTAAACATGTTTAAGCCAATTTGTTTGGAAGCATTGTGTATTATGTTTTTGGGCCGACTATGGTCTTGTTTTGGGTCACATCTATTCAGGCATAAATATATATATATATATATATATATATATATATATATATATATATAAAAGTAATGAAAAGATATATTTGAAGTGTTGAAGAAATATGCAGACAAGAGCAGTGTAAAGATGTCAGCATGAGATAGAGCCCTTAAAGAAGATAAGAGAATAAGTGCATAACTGGAACTGATCAAACATCTGTGTCACATACAATAGTTCACTTTTGGATATAGTGTATATCTACTATCAAGGAGGTTGTAGACTTCACCATTGAAGTAGTGAGCTTTTGGACAGTGAGTCCTCACCCTTAACAGGGTTAATTGTAAAAGACTCCTAACAGGGTCAAACCCTTAACTAGGTCATTGTACTTGCATTGTAAAGACTACTCCTAACAGGGCAAAGGAACTTTAACAGGTTCATTATATTAGTGAAATATTTGTGAGTACTAATTCCCATCGGGGTTTTCCTCTAATCAAGGTTTTCCCATAATCATATTATGTGTTATGTGATCTTGTGTTAAGCTTCAAGTGATATATAATTGATTTATGTTTAAAGTTTCTGAAATAGAATAATTAGTTAAATATTGATTCAGCCCCCCTCTCAATGTTTCCAACATAAAATTTATTTGAAAGAAGATATTGATGCTAACACTTTGATTGCTGAAATATTTGTTGATGACATCATATTTGGAGGCAATGATATGCTATGCAAATCATTTGCTAATGAGATGAGAAAAGAGTTCAAGATGTCTATGTTTCAAAAGATCAAGTTCTTTCTTGGTCTATAGATCATTCAACAAAGTGAAGGTATTTACATTACATAGTCCAAATACATCAAAGAGGTGCTGAAAATATTCAAGATGGAAGATTCCAAACCAATTGGAACACTGATGGCTACTGGATGTAAGTTGAAAAAGGAAGACAAGACAACAGAGGTAAATTAGACTTTGTATAGGTCAATGATTGGAAAACTCATGTATGTTGTACACACTAGACCAGATATTGCACATGCACTAGGAATTGTTGCTAGATTGTCTTCTAATCCCAGAAAATCACATATGACTGCTATGAAAAGAATATTAAGATATCTGAAGAATACTGAGGAATTTAGCTTATGGTATAGAAGAGAAGGCAAATTTGAACTTAAGGTGTTTACCGACACTGATTGGGCTGGAAATCTTGATGACCGGAAGAGCACAACTGGAGGAGCATTCTTTATGGGTGACAGACTTGTCACATGGATTAGAAAGAAGCAAGGATGCATCTCTTAGTCTACTATAGAAGTAGAATATGTTGTTGTTGCTGCAAATTTCTCAAATATTGCATGGATCAAAAAATTGCTGGAAGGTATGCATATCAAGATCTCAGAACCAGTGATTATCTATTGTGATAACACTAGTGTAATAAAAATGTCCAAGAATCTAGTCATGCATTCCAAGACTAAACACATTGCAATCAAGTATCATTATTTAAGAGAACAAGTTCAATAAAAAGAGGTGTTATTTGAGTATGTGCAATCAAAAGAACAATTAGTTGATATCTTCAACAAGCCACTACCCAAGGATACGTTTGAATACTTGAGAAAGAGACTAGGGGTCAAACCCTTGTCTACCAGTCAGTAAAAGATTGAAGGCTGCATTAGCCTACATATTATTAGAATATCATTCATGTTGATGCAAGAAAAAAGATGAACTTCAAATATGCATCTATATACAGAGAGGTATATATCATAACCGAGCACCAGAGCATATTAATGTATTGCTGATGGATAAGGGAAATTCAAGGAATATATTATGGATGGAGAGAAAAGATTGCTTGACATGAACGTCAGATATTTGTAAAATATTTGTTTGGCATTGCTGTCAAAGGGAGAGAGATTATCCATATTATCACATTCTTCAAAAAAAGAGAGAGATTATCCATTATCAGATTACTCCAATAGGGAGAGATTATTAATCCAACAAGGAGAGATTATATCCTTAGGGAGAGCACATTGCATGAAATTTTATACAAAGGGAGAGTTGCTAAAAAGAGAAAAAGACATCATAAAAGAGAGAATAGGAAAATGAGAGAAATTGACACAAGAAGAAGACTCAACACATCAGAAAGTAAAAAGCTGCAATAATCAAATCTAAGCTAAAACAGAGCTTACCGGTGATCAAGCATTTATCGGTTGACATAACAAAATGATTGGTAGTTTGATGAATCTCAACTTTTGTATTTCATATTGTATTAGAAATAGTATAGTGTGATAATATATTATGTTTCCATCAATGCCAAAGGGAGAGATTGATGACATGTAACTGATTGAATTTTTGACAATGTTAAGTTGAAGATAATGCAAGGCATTAAATCAGTTAATGGTTTGTATTTTCATTGATGTCAACTTGATATCATCTATACGGTCATGTACATAATGCCAAATACTTTAGAGAATCAATGGAACAAAGGTTATGCTTTAAACAATGCATAAATATCAAGTATTCACCAAGTGACAGACAATACTGACGGAGTGCACACCATCGGTAAAGGCAAAGAGAAAATTCACAGTGATACCCGACGAGTAGAAGATAGTGTTACCCAACTAAGAAAAACCATAGGATGCCCGGCGAGCTAAAAATAGAGTTGCTCGACGAGTAAAATCCAATGATGCCTGACGGAAGGAGATCCCAAAGCTAACTGGAGTCACACCGACAAAACTGGCAGTTGTCACCGATGACTAACTACGGAGTTGACCGACAGAATAGAGAGTTCAGAAAATGACAAAATATCTAGTTGGAAAGAGCTAAAGCTAGACTTAACTGGTTGTTTCCTTTTTTTATTCGAACAGAGTTAAGTAATTGATTTAAAGATGATTTATATAGCTAGCTTGAAGAAAACTATGAGACAAATTAGGATTTATGCTCTAAATCAAATTGGCTAGATTGTTTTTCACACCAAGAATCAAGAATCAAGAATCAAGAAATGGTGAATATCATGTCTATATAAGAGACAAGCTTAATTCATTTCTATAAGCATGGAAGGGGAGTGAATAGAAAGAGGATGCTGAAGAGAAACTGATGAAGAAGAACTTGATACAGTCCTGATTAATCAAGCTGAAGGAGAGATAAGGAATTTTCCAGACACTGACAAACAGTGAAGCACAACATCACAGAGCAGAAAGTGTGGAGCACAAAGAATTGAATTGATACATTGATCAGAGAGGTAATGTACTTAAATAGGTCTAAAAATCTGCAATTCAAAGTTGCATTAGAAACATGTCATAGTGTTTCAGTTTAATAATTGAATCACCAAGTCTCTTAACCAAGAAGGACTTAACAGTCTTCTATATATTGAGGTACATCCCAAGGAGTGTCAAAAAGGTTGATTCATGAAAGTAGCATTGGACTTGCCCGATACCTATTGACAGTCTAAGAAGGAGGCTGATTCAAGGATGGTAGCAATAGATGCCCAATACTAAGTGACAACCTCTATATATAAAATCCTCTAACAAGGTCACACTTAACATGTTGTTTGTAACCTTTAAAAAGGTTGGCTCCTAATAGGGCTCACTTCAGAAGAGTGAAAATTTGGGGTACTGGTCCCAGTGGTTTTTTCCCTTAACAGGGTTTCCACGTTAAAATCCATGTATTATGTGTGTATGGTTTATTAATTTACTATTTTACATTTCACATATGCATTTATGGATGGATTGGTATACTCTGCTTATTTATTGAGTTTCAGTAAATAGTTTTACTGCTTATCAGTAATCAAGGAGAATAAGGACATACAAGGAAAACTGACAGACAGTTAATCATTATAAGTATTTCATGGCATGCATCTTGTAGGGACATAATAATTTGAGGTTTATTTGATTGGTGGTAAATAGTTGAAGGATAAATTTTGAGGCCACTGATTCACTCCCCCTGTCAGTTATTACTAATAGTCTTCACCAAACCGACAGGTGCACCCTGAGCAAACAACACAAGAAGCATCTTCTACAAAGCCTTCACCAAGCACTTCAGAGAGAACAAATGAAATAGCAATGGTAGGTCATACATCTGCATCCCCACAAGTCTCAAAGAAGAAGAAGGGAAAGCATAAGAATCTAGTAACTCTAGATTAAATCATTGAGATACCAGTTTGTGATCCGAGGACATTGGATCCAACTGAATTGACCAAATATGCAAAATTCTGTGAGAGAAAGGAAATGCAAGAAAAATTAAGGAAATCCACAAAGGAGGCAAAGGTACTATAAGTGGCAAGAGGGATACTTTAGGAAATAGTACCAGATGTAGATGTTGACTAGACAACCCTAATGCTTGATCAACTAGTGGTTATCACAAAGGCAATCATATAAAAGAACATCGATGTTGAAAAGGTCATGGAAGAGAGACTTGAACATAAGTATGAGTTCGAGCTAGCTGAGAAGATAAGCCAAGAAGTGGCATTGAAAAAGGTAAAGCTTTCTCAATTGATCAGCACAATAGATCCAATAATCTCAGAAGCTATTACTTTAATAAAGAAATTGTGTACACTTGATAAACTCTCACAAGAGTATACCAACAAGATAACACAAATTGATGCTAATCTTAAGACAAGTGCAAAAAATCTCACAAATAATGAAGAGGAAATTAAATTGCACATTGAGCAAATTAAACAGGCTCAAAAATTAAGATAGGACATACAAGTTGCAGAAACTAAGTACAAAGATGAGGTAAATGAGCTCCAATATCAGTTCTTACTGACACTTTCACTACTGCAACAACATGTGATAGAGGCAAACACACTAATTGCCACCACAAAAATATCTGTCCTAGACAACATTTATGATATGCATGCAAAGCTAGAGCTAGAGCACATGGAACTAGAACTCCTAAAATAAAAATGGGAGAAATTGCTTGAATAAATAAAGACAACCCATTCTCATATTCTTGAAACATTGTAAGTTACACAATTTTTGGCATCTTATAATTTGTACATTTTTGTCATGAGTATCAAAAAAGGGGGAAATGATATGTATAGTTCAGTTAGTATAAAGGGGAAAATGAATAGAGGAAATGATATGTATAGTTACAGTCATACAACTGAAAGAGAAAAGAACAAGGAATGTATAGTAAAGAGGCAAGTATACATATGTACATATATAGTTATACTATACCGATGCATATAGTTAGGGGGAGTCATATAATGATAGGATATAGACATGGTGTACATACTAAACACTTTAGTATTGTGCACATATCAGTTTTTGATACTAATGTCAAAGGGGGAGATTGAAGGAATTATATTTTTCCAATAGTATACATAAGGAAAAACATGATCTGCACCATTGGTTTACTCTACACTGATAGACAGGGCACAACACTACTCAAAGCCAAGGTTACCTGATATTGCAAAGTTCAAAGCATCCCGACAAACACTATTCAGTGTTAGCCAATGACAAAAAGGTTAATGAAACCCGATGAGCAAAAACAATGCAACCCGATGGAACAACATAGAGTGGAACCTGATAGATGAAGGGAACCTAATGATTAGTTCAACAAATGAACATTGATAGAATTTCAGTTCAACCTGACGACCAAGAACTGACAATCAGTTACATCCTACAAAAAGTGGATCTGACTTTCCACGTCAGATAAATCACTGAAGTTGTATTTATAGCTTCTTGATTTGCTTTTAAATCCATTATGTGTGGAGGAAGCAATGTATTTATTATTGTTTTAATTATTTTTACTAATTTAAAACATGCAAACTAAAGATCAAGGTCAAGTTGTAGACCTGGGATCTAAGAGTTAACATTGTAATGTGTGATTCACAAATAGGTCAAATACTTGTATAAATATATGCTCAATCTATTGAGAATAGTTGTTTTTTAATGAATATTGTAGCCACGGAGAGAATCTAGAGAACAGATAAGAGAATTCATGCAGAGGAACATAAGAGAATCAAATCAATTTCAAGAATAGGAAGATAGGCTACCGACGAGTAGAGAAAGGTATTAATCAGTCACTTAAGGTGATATTATTATTATGAGATCTTTAATGGATATTTAATTAGCAATTTTAGATTGCATACAGTCAGGTCAATCATATGTACTCATTCTGACAAGTGTAGTACACATAAGAAATCCTTTCAAGAAAGGTGGACTTAATAGTCCTATTGTAAATCTCTTAACCGAGTGCACACTTAAATCAGTGGTGCTAAAGATCTTAATAGAGTAGATATTAACCGGTCTCCACCTTAATACTTCTAACATGGTAGGTCATCAGAAGTGATCAATTGTAAACCTTTACCGAATCCCTTCCATTCTGTAGATAGTGAAGTTTTGTGGGTGCCATCCCCACCGCAGTTTTTAATTCCTAACAGGAGTTTTTTGTGATATCATATCTTGTGTTATGTGTTTATTACTTTCATGAATGTTTCTATGAATGTTGAAAATAATTTAAGATTATGGAATAATACTACATGCATAAGAAAAAACAATTGCAATGGTCAGTAATGCAGTAATGAATGATTACTAATGATGAGTTTTGAAAAGTTTTAAAATTTTTAGAGGTACTGATTCACCCCTCCCCTCTTAGTACTACTTACCATCAATTCCAACAATTGGTATCAGAGCTAAGTCTCTTCTTGAAAAATCTTAAAGGCTTAAGAGAAAATATCATACAATGGAGAAGCACAAATTTGATAGGAATATTGAGAATAAAAAGCTTGAGATACAGATGTTCTATGAACAGTATAAAGAAGCAAGAATCAAGATGAGAGAGATGTTGGATGAAAGGAAAGGTATGGCAACTCAAAGAAATGAAAAAAATTATAAAGAAGTAGAGATTCCAGATTTCTTTGAATCTTCAGGATCTAATGCAAGTAATACATCAGACACGTCAAAAGAGAACATCACAAATCTGAAGGAGATCAATCAACATCTGATAGAGAAATTGAAGATGCTGCAAATCGGTCAAGAGACTGAGATGGTGAGAATGATTGATGTGATGAGTTCTGCTAGACAAGTTGAAACAGAAAGAACACTAGCCACTGATGATAGGAGGAAGATTATAGAGAAACTACAAGAAAAGGAGTTGGAAATTCAAAGACATGCTGAGCATCACCATGATCTCACAAATTAGATTATTCTTATGAGTCAAGAAACAAATAGAATGAATGTTGAACTCGTTGAAAGAATACATATTATCGGTGAGCTAAGAGAAGAAAATGAAAAAATAAAGCATGAGGTTAGAATTCAGCAACAACATAATGAAGTTATTAGAAAGGCTGAAGAGAACAATAAAAGAATGGATGATTTTCTTGAAGGACAACAAAGAATCAACAACAACAACAACAATGGTTTAGGCTTTACCAAAAATGGAGAATCATCGAATCAAGAAAATCCAAAGAATGTCTATAAAAATCCAAGACCAAGAAAGCTGACATACAAGCACTGTGGAAAGAAAGGCCACACATCAAATGTATGCCAAGGAAAATTGAAAGGTATTCCTAAATCTACATCTTCATTCATAGGATTCTATTATAAATGTAACAAGAAAGGAAATAAAGCATATGAATGTAAGTCTAAGATAGAAAAACCAAAGAAGGAAACCTACATGGACAAATACTGTCCTACATGCAAGATGATTGAGCACACAAGTTTTGAATGCTGGAAAAAGAAAAGGCAAGCATGGAAGCCAAAAGGTCAAGAAACTCCCTATCCACCAAAGAGATTCGATAATCGATATGTATAGGACTACAATACATGGAAAAATTGTACAACATGTGGTAGATATGGTCACATTGTTGCAAAATGCATGAGACCATGGACCAAAAAGCCTAGAGGCTGGTCAAATCCCAAAATGGCATGCTTACACTATCACAATGTTGGTCACCTCAAAAAGGATTGCAAAGACTGAATGACAAAGACAAGCACATATCTTAATGAAACACCATTGAGGATATCCGGAGGGCTAAAGACAAAATGTGGAGAAAAGCTTCAAGCAATGATGAAGCTGGACCAAGCAATGCAAATGGTGACACCACATCCAATGGATCTGGTGACATCACCACCCCCACTTGAGCTGAACAAGTAAGTATGAAACTACACTACACCAAGTCATATTTTGCATCAGTTCCATTATACAAATTGATAGATAGTCAAAATCTACATAATAAAGATGCATATTATGTTACTTGTTTGAATTCTGAGAAAAAAACTCCGTCGATATACACATACGAAAATTAAGTGGTGAAAATAATGGATGAGCTATTTACACTTGCCAAAAATTTTTGTTCAACACATAAAATGGTTAAGTTCCAATGTAACCCGATATCCGTCGGTAAGAAAGCAAACTTACAAAGTTGTCATGATAGAATACCGATATCCGTAGGTAAAAGAAAAATTGTTAACAACAGTCCTAAGCTTCATGTCAACACCGATGATGAATTTAAAATTCTTCCCGATGAACTCTATCTTCATGACCTGACAAGTCATTGACGATTTATGACAAAGACTTAGGGAAAAAGGCTATAAATAGACGATGGGACAACTTCATTTTGCACCCGCAATTTAAAGATAAAGAAAGAGAAAAGATAGAGCGACTGAAGAGCAGAAAGCAGAGTGTCCTCAAAATTGATCCAAGCATGTGGCATATAGAACATTCATCATTATCATGGATTGAAGTAAGTACCGAGGGCACTGAAAGATCTCTGTAGTTATTTTTTAAGAAAGCCCTAAAACTTGAAAAACAATGGCAACCACCTCAAGAATAGCTAAGATCAAAAGTGATAAAAGGAATATAGTTAAGTTGATTAAGAATAGCACATGTGTAGAGCCCAAATATAAGATATGCCTAGATATTACATCAGAACCAAATTTCACCTAGGGTTTTTCTCATAGAAGACGTTAGGTCTTATATTCACTGCAAGATTGCTAAAATATGAGATCTAGAGATGGATGAAGCTTATAAGAATCTTTGTAATGCAGGATGAAACCTAAAGGATAAGGGAACTTATGAAGAGAAGTCTGCAAAGATAAGAGAAGAACAGACTCGAGAAACACGTAAGAGGAAAGTAAAAACTATGGTAGACAATCTAGAAGGCAAGGCTAGTATTTCAAAGAAGGAGATGAAAGAGGTAAGGAAGAAAATGACATAAGGTGTTTCTGGGTTGGCGAGCACTACTCTTATAGCCCTTCCACTTCCAAAGATAGAGAAATTTATCATTCCACCTCCCACTTTAGTTGATGTACCTGAAACCACACCTACACCACCAAAGATGACATCAAAAGAAGAGAAACCAAATGAATTACCTAAGAGAAACACTATATCCTCTAAACAAGACCCTCCACCTAATAAATAGAGGACAAAGGTTGTAAATGAGAAAGAAGAGGAGAAGAAAGTAGAAGAGAAGAGCACAAAGGTGAAAAAAATCTAGAAACCTGATATGAAGATATTGGAGAAGAAGATCATTAAGCAGGGAAAGCTTATTTCATTAACTAGATACTATGAGAAGTATGATTCATATGATCAACTCTTTATTGAGGACATGGTCATCAATCATTTACTTATTTTAAAGAACCTATTAGAAATTGAAGACAGTATACCGAAGGATCTGTATGAGAAATTAGAGATAAGAAAACAATTAGCACAAATTGAAGATGAAACAATCAGAACTCAAGACATTGAAGATATATTACTTGCTGTTTTTGTTAAAGACATGGAAAGGATATTGAGTGCTATGAAACCTCCACTGAGAACTAAAATAAGACTGGTAAAAATAATGGGGAGAAATATATGATGAAGCGATTGAGGAAACACAGAAGGTAGTAGACAAGGTTCTGATGGGGATTAAGCCTGAGAAGTCTTCACCTCTCAAGGATACTAAGCCTAAATCTATTCTAAAAGGTGAGTCATCAAGGGTAGCTAAAGTAAAAATTTATACATCAGAATTTGCAGATGATAGCCAATTTGTTAGTACTATGAAGCAACCAAATTTCTTTGTTACTGGTGTGAATGTGTCTTTGGAAACTTTGCAGGATGCTAGTGACCCTTTTGAAGGGAATACTGACAATGTTGTAGATATTTGATGCTAGAGCATCCTGGGTTTCCTTACTATCCTTCTCATCTTTGTTCATTTTTCTAGATAGTGTCGAGTTGTAGTTCTTGCTGAGTTACAATGTATGCCAAGTTGTCCACTATTGGTCGAGTTCCTATTTGTGCTGAGCTGTCTAGTATTGGCTGAGCATTCCTTCCTATGCTGAGTGAACCTGATGCTCAGTTCTTCTTAATCGAGCTTGTCTATGTTTGGTTTTTGTTGAAGCTGACTTCTGTATTTAATTTATTGTTACGCAGTTAATATTTGGATATTGTCTTGGGATGTGTGTGGACCATTGGTGGTTGGCCTTCCATCTTTGTAAGCCACTTTGGAAAGTTTTAATAGGGATGTCTAGGAGTAGGCTAGGTATCAGCTAGTAGAAAAAGTAGAAGATGATGATATGAGAAGATAGAGAATAGAATAATCTAGGTTTTCATAAATCTTGTTGGCTGTAACCCAGAAGGCCTCACAGCCAGGCATGTATGATGTAATTGCATGAATCAATAAAAAATATTTTTTTTCCTTCTCTCCTTGGTGTTTTTCTTTGTGTTGTGTACTTCCATTGTGTTTACTTGCAAGGTGGCTGAATAGTTGGGTGTGCCTTTGGCCCCGATTTCTCCTGTTCTTCCTACAACAAGTGGTATCATAGCGAAGTTTGTCATTGGTGGATTGGATCACGTAGAACCCTGAGTTGATTTGGTTTTAGGGTAGAAGATATGTGGATTAGACCTATAACTTGTAGAGGGTTACAATCTTACAGGAACCGTCAAGATGGTTCAAGGAAGAGGAAATGATGATAATTCCATAATGGACATGTTGAGACAAATTGCAAATAGATTAGATGTTGTGGAGAGAACCCAAAGAAGAGGAGCACATCTTGATCATGTGAGTGATGATGAAGTAGTGGAACCAAATATAGAACCTGAGGAAGATCAAGATGAGGAAATATTGTTGAGAGTATTGTCTAGGGCACATTCAAATCCTGTTGTTGAATTTATTCCTTATGACGGAAAATTAGAT
This sequence comes from Thuja plicata, assembly GCA_018584345.1. Lineage (NCBI taxonomy): Eukaryota > Viridiplantae > Streptophyta > Pinopsida > Cupressales > Cupressaceae > Thuja > Thuja plicata. The sequence continues at coordinate 1,190,669 of MU223396.1, forward strand.
ACTAATGTTGTGTTGGATTAGATCTCTTATACGGAGAATTTATTTGAGTTTGAAGGCACTCCTGATAATAGGAAGGTTAAAATTACAGTCACTAGGTTGAAAGGTCATGCCTCACTATGGTGGGAGCATTTGAAAACTAATAGACAAAGAAGAGGAAATGAAAATATCAGAACCTGGTTGAAAATGGTGAACAAGGTGAAGAATATGTTTCTTTGTACTAATTACCAAGTTATCTTATTGAGGAAGATGAAAAACCTTAGACAAAAGGACATGACTGTGAAGGAATACACTAAGGAATTCTATACGTTAGACATCAGATCTGGACATGTTAATGATGAGGTTTTGAAAGTTGCAAGGTACATGAATGGACTGAGATCTGGAATTCAAGATGAAATAAGTTTTGTGAAATTGGGTAGTGTGGAAGAAGCATATCAATATGCCTTGAAAGCAGAGGATATCTTGACAAAAAAGTATGAACAAAGATAGAGAGGTTGAGGTGGAAGATTCCACAGAGGCAGAGGTAGATCCTATGGTGAAGGTGGAAAATGGGTAAGTGCACAAAGATAGGGGACCAAAAAGGGGGTATAAGATGCCACTTTTTCTGAAATCAGCAAACTCTGAACTTGAACGAGAAATTGAGGATAGTTACACTCAAAATTTTAAAATATGACAAAAACAAGAGTTATTCTACTCCAAATCTAGTTTCTAAACTACTAATTTATTTTAGAAATGGTGGAGATTAAGGCCTTCAAAAAGGGGGAGCACAAAAAGTGGTCGTATTTTTTGTGAAAAAACATAACATAACGTCTGGTGTGCTCCCCCTAAAATGTTAACTTAAAAAAAAAAAAAAAACATTAATCGCTCCAGTGTGAAATTAGCTAACACCACCTAGTTTATCCGAGATTTTTATACTAATTTTTTGATGAAAGTGTGATTTTTTGCCATTTTCTGAAGTGGACACATCCTGAAAACATGAAATTTTTGTGTGCTCCCCGTAGAAATCATTGAAAACTAATTGAAAATTAGAACTTATTTTTTTAAAAGTGTGTAGAATGGAGTCTAACTTCTGAAAATGTATTTTTTTCAAAATTCAATGAACAAGCCAAAATCTAAGCCCAAATGAATACACATTGGTTTTTGACAAAAAAAATGAACATACTTAGAAAATAAATTAGAGATGAAATGCTTAAAATAATGAGAATTCAAAATAAATTACATGGTTAGATAGCTATCAAAGAGATCCACAATATCATGTCATCTTATTTTATCATTAATTGAACCACGTGCAAACCTGACAGGGAGCACACAAGAAAAAATGTTATTTTTTTGTAGGTTTGTTGGAAACACGTCTCAGACTTGTTTGAATCCTCCAAGCCTTTGGGTTGGAACTCCAAGGAAAATCCAAGCCTTAGGCTTGGTAAAATTCAATGTCATTAAAAAGGCGCACACCCTATACTAACTATAGGGTGTGCGCCCTATAGGGTGTACGCCCTATATTAGACACAAAATAGAAAAATGTGTGTGTGTGTGTGTGTGTGTGAGAGAGAGAGAGAGAGAGAGAGAGAGAGAGTTACTAAAGATAAGAAACACAAAGAAAACAATAAAAATACAAAATTTATCTCTTCAATATATACACACATAGTAGTTTTTCTATGAATCTAGGATTTATACAAATATAACATTTAAGTATAAGAAATAATTTCTTATACTTTAAGTTATATTTGTAAAAATACCTTTCAGGATTTTTGAAATAGGTTTCATCTTCATAGGAGTTAAGATGTAGATTTTAGATTTTGGGGATTTTAAAAAGAACAAGACTAAGCCAAATTTCAGGCACATGAGGGTTCCCTAGATTTATGAAAAAGTTATGGAACATTGTGTAAATGCATGTGGAAAGTTATATGTTGTACCTTATGAATATTTATACATAGTTTTGTTGGCATTATAAGATGCTACTCATGTGATTTTAGTACTTAGCTTATGATAGAATCCATAATAGAAGGCTAGGATTCGTTCGGGTGGCCTGAGTGCACCAGAGGGTTCCCTAGACCTGTGAGATGGATCTTTTGAAAATAATTGATGTTTTCATGGCTTGTGTGTTTGGGTAGGAGACTAGGTACCCTAGGTGAGTGGATCACCATAGGTGTTTGAACCCTAAATTGGTTTCTAGATGATCCTATGGGTGGGTTAGTAAAAATTGATAACCTAATAATGAATCTGGGAAAGGGGGGAAACAAAAGATAATGAAAAAAAAATATTAATGGCCACATAGTCCTCATGAGTACTGGGACCATGGGTGACTGCTAGGGAGGATCCCTATTCAAAAAGGGGGTACCATGGTTACATGGTTGCCAGGGAGGATCACACAATACTGGATATGTGATGACACTCACCTAGATGGTATGCTAGAAACCCAACCCTTGTGATTAATAATGCGATATCTTTTAATGTTTTGTATTTATTTTCAAGTGAGGGTTTGTGAAACTTTAGAATTCTTAGGGCCTTGTGAGTATCTTGGTTCTATCTCCTAGCATGAGGGGTGGAACTTCACCAGTTTCACATGGTTGTGTGGAAAAAATCTTTCGAGGTCCTATTCGTGGTTCGTGACTTGGATGTGTTCAATTCTATGTATTATTGAAGACCTTTCTATTATCATTGTTACAATTTTTGTTTCTTATCTTTAGTAATTATCTCCAACCAATCATCTCTCTCTCTCTCTCTCTCTCTCTCTCTCTCTCTCTCTCTCTCTCTCTCTCNTCTCCCCCCCCTCCTCTCTCTCTCTCTCTCTCTCTCTCTCTCTCTCTCTCTCTCTCTCTCTCTCTCACACACACACACACACACACACACACACACACACACAAACAAACCTTCTTAAGGGGCTGTAAGTGGTCTAAGGGGTCCTAGGACACATTAATGTGTCATAAGAAACCTTAAAAACCATTATGACTCTTAAGATGTAGAGAGAGGGGTATTCAACGGTCCTAAATGTTCAGAAGGGTTTCTAGGACACATTAATGTGTATTAGGACACCTTTTGACCCTTAGGAAACCTTAGGACCCCTTACCATTCATTAGTGTATGGTAAGGGGTCCTAAGGGGTGATAAGGGGTATAAGGAGTCATAGGGCACATTAATGTGTCTTAGGACCCCTTAAAAACCCTTACAACACCTAAGGTGTAGAGAGAGGGGTCTTCATGGGTTGAAAGGGGTGATAAGTGGTCCTAGGAAACATTAATATGTCCTACAACTCCTTATGACCCCTTAGGACAACTTACAACCCCTTTTCATACATCTTAGGGGTCTTAAAGTGTCCTAAGGGGTCATAAGGATCTCTAGGACACATTAATGTGTCCTAGAACACCTTAAGATGTCTTATGATATCTTACCATACATTAGTGTATGGTAAGGGGTCCTAAGGGGTCTTAAGAGGTCCTAAGATAGAGTGATGTGTTCTATGTCAAGTTAAAAACCCTTATGACACCTACGATGTAGAGAGAGGATTCTTAAAGGGTACTAAGGGGTCATTGAGGGTCCCATGACCCCTTATAACCCATTTCCCTACATCTTAGGCACAATTAAGGGTCCTAAGGGGTCATAAGGGGTTCTAGGACACATTAATGTGTCATAGGACCCCTTAAGACCCCATACAACCCCTTAAGACCCCTTACAACCCCTTAAGACCCATTTTCATACTTTAGTGTATGATAAGGGGTCCTAAGGGGTCTTAAAGGGTCCTATGATAGAGTAATGTGTCCCAGGACCCCTTAAAACCACTAAGAAACCCTTAGGACCTCTTAAAATTCATTAGCTTATTGTAAGGGGTTGTAAGGGGTCCTACAACACAATAATGTGTTTTAGGACCCCTTAAGGCCACTAACGACCCTTTAGAACCCCTTACCATTCATTAGTGTATGGTAAGGTTTTCTAAGGGGTTGTAAGGGGTCTAAGAAGTCCTATGACACATTAAAAACCCTAACAATCCCTAGAATTTAGAGAGAGGGGTTGATGTAGGAGCATCTTGGGTGTAAGGGCAATCTTGCATCACCCAAAAATATGTGTTTTCTATTCAATAGGCTATTTTGTACAAAGCTGCTATTTTTGGAAACTTGCTATTTTTAGTAAGTTGGCCATTTGAACTTGGAATGTTCTAATTTTTTAGGTGAAGGATCATCTTAGTCATATAAGCATGTCAGTTGAGTTTCATTGCCATAGCATCTGTATTGGCGAAGTTATTAAGGATTTACTGTTGAGATTTTAGGGTGTGAAACCTTTGAGCTCAATTTTTAGGACTTTAGAGGCTACAGATCGAGGTTGAACCCCTGGCTAATTGACGCTTCACTTGTCATACACTATGGATCGTGATGTCCCCTTTCTGAAAAGTGCAATCGGAGCTACGGTTCAAAAGTTATGGCTTCCGGAAGTTGGGCTACCTAATCTCATATTTTGTAAATATTTAAAGCCGACCCTTTTGTAATAAAAGTGAAAAATAATTAAATGCCAAGGGTAGTCAGCCTTAATGGCCAGATTTCTGGAACCTTCTTGGGCGGTGGAAAATTGTCTATTTAAGGAAGGCCCATAGTCTTTTCTAGGGCAGTTCGGGGGTCGTTATTGGAGGCTTTGTGCTACAGATTATTGTAAGGGATGCCCATGTGGCTTTTGATATTGTAATTCTAAAGTTTGTAATTCCACATTTGTGGAGCCAATAAGAAGCCAATTTTCTGTTCTTGCAAATTTTTGTTGTTTCTCTCTGTTTATATTATGTATTTGTGGTATTAAAGGGAGTCCCCTTCATCAGGGGTCCTCGAGGGTCCTAAGGGGTCATAAGGGGTTCCTAGGATCCCTTATGACCTCCTAGGACCCCTTATCATATATCTTAGGTCTCTTAAAAGTTTGTAAGGTGTTATGAGCTGTCCTAGGACACATTAATGTGTATTAGGACCCCTTAAGACCCCTAAGGACCCCTTACCAATCATTAGTGTGTGGTAAGGGGCCCTAGGGGTTGTAAGGGGTATAAGGGGTCTAAGGGGTCCTAGGAAACATTAATGTGTCCTAAGACCCCTTAATAATCCTACTACCCCTAAGATGTAGAGAGATGGGTCCTAAGGGGTCATAAGGAGTGCTACAACACATTAATTTGTCCTAGGACCCCTAAGGAGCCCTTACCATGCATCTTAGGGGTCCTAAAGGGTTTTAAGGGGTCATAAGGGGTCCTAGGACACATTATTGTGTCTTAGGACCCCTTAAGACCCCTTATCATTCATTAGTTTATGTTAAGGGGTCTTAGGACACATTAATATATCCTAGGACCCCTTGAAAATCCTTATGACCCTTAAGATGTAGAGAGAGGCATCTTAAGGGGTTGTAATGGGTCCTCGTCTTCTCTCTCTCTAAAGAGTCCTATGACTTTTAATGTGTTCTAAGGGGTTATAATGGGTCCTAATGTGCTGTAATTAGTCTTAATGGGTGCTAAGGGATCGTAATCGGTCCTAAGGGTTCCTAGGACCACTTATAACCCATTAGAACCCCTTAAGAAACATTAGGACACATTAGGACACATTAGAGCCCATTAGTGTGTCCTAAAATGATTAATGAAT
>MU223396.1:1196443-1218337 GCA_018584345.1 Thuja plicata
ACCACTTAGAACTCTAAAGAGTGTCCTATGATGATTAATGCTCTCTCTCTCTCTCTCATGGGTCCTATGACTATTAATGTGTTCTAAGGGGTCCTAATGAGTCCTAATGTGTCCTAATGGGTCTTAATGGGTTGTAATGGGTCCTAAGGGTTCCTAGGACCACTTAGAACCCATTAAAACCCCTTATGAGACACTAGTACACATTAGAGCCCATTAGTGTGTCCTATAATGATTAATGTGTTCTAAGGGGTCTTAAGAGGCCCTAATATATTCTAAGGGGTCGTAATGGGTCCTAAGGGGACCTAGGACCTCTCTCTCTCTCTCTCTCTAATAGGTCCTATGACTATTAATGTGTTCTAAGGGGTCCTAATGAGTCCTAATGTGTCCTAATGGGTCTTAATGGGTCATAATGGATCCTAAGGGTTCCTAGGACCACTTAGAATCCATGAAAACCCCTTATGAGACACTAGTACACATTAGAGCCCATTATTGTGTCCTATGATGATTACTGTGTTCTAAGGGGTCTTAAGAGACCCTAATATCTCTTAAGGGGTCGTAATGGATCCTAAGGGGACCTAGGACCACTTAGGACCCAATATGATACATTACAACCAATAATAACCCAAAAGAGTTTCCTTAATCAAGTCAAGGGATTAAGATTATAATCAATAGTCCATTAAGAATCATGTTCAAGACAATGTGTTGATTTCTGAAATTTGGCTAATTCTGAAATTTCCTTAAAACCCTCAAAATCCAAAATCTTTATCTTAAATCTTATGAAGCTAAAACCACTCTCAAACATCTTGGAAGTATATATATAAAATGTAACTTAAGTATAAGAAAGTCTTATACTTAAATGTTACATTTTATGTATTGGCCTAGCGCTGAAATTGGTCTGGCAGGGCCTGTTGGGCTTTCCTCCTCCCTCCTTTAATAATTTTTCATAATGTTACATAGGGTGTATGCCCTATAGGGTGCATTCCCTATTGGGCACACACCCTATTGGATTTGATTTCCCAAGCCTTAGACTCAGGAAATCAAAGCCATAGGGCGTGCACCCTATAGAGCGTATGTCCTATGGCTTTTGGGGGACCAAAATTATTTTTGGCACCTTTTTGGTCCCCCATCTTCATGCCTATACCTAGATATGATAATTTTGCACAATAAAAAGGAAAATATGAATGGAAAATTGATGATAAAATCAAGACCAATTGGAAAGGTGGTAGTTCTTACCGAGGAGGTAGTAGTTCCTACCAAGGAAGATGTAGAGGTGGTTTTAGTGGTAATTGTTTCAGATGTGGCCAAGAAGGGCATACATATTTTGAGTGTAGGCACTCTGATGGAAGTGGACAAAGTCATAGAAATGTTGTGATATAAGAGGATCTTGAAGGTTCCCCAAGTGGACCTAAAGCTGGAGAAAACCTGATGGTAAGGAGAGCTTTGTGTAATAACCGAGTGGATGAAGAACCTATTCTGAAGAGAAGTCTTTTCAAGACCATATGTAAGATGGAAGGAAAATGTTGCAAAGTGACTATTGACAGTGGGAGTTCCTAAAATTTGGAATCAGAGGAGCTAGTTATAAAGTTGTAATTGCAGAGGTTGAGACACCCTAAACCCTATCATGTTTCATGGATCAAGGATGAGCATAAGTTGTTGGTAAGTGAGCAATGTGTTGTGAAATTTAAGATTGGAAATTACTTTGATGAAGTTCTGTGTAATATTATTCCTATGGATTGTTGTCATATTTTGTTGGGTAGACCTTGGCAGTTTGATAGACATGTTGTACATGATGTTAGATTGAATCAATATACTCTTTGGGTGAATGGGGAGAAGAAAACATTGTTACCTTTGATTGAGGTTCCAGATGAGATAAACTGTACTATTGTGAAAATTTTCATGGTTAATGGAAAGAAATTTGAGAAAGAAATGAAGAAGAATCAAGTTTGTTTTTCTATCATTCCTAAATGCCGAGTGACAGAAAATAGTAATTGTCGAGAGACAGAAAATAGTAATTGTTGAGTGATAGAAAATAGTAAATGTTGAGTGATAGAAGACAGTGGAGACCGAGTACCAACAAGAATTCAAAACTTGCTAAATGAATACAAGGATATTGTTGCAGAGGATATTCCTGATGGTTTAGCACCAGTGAGAATTATAAGTCATTATATGGATTTGATTCCCATAGCTAGTTTTCTAAATAAAGCACCATATAGTTTGACACCTACAGAGAATGAAGAACTTAAAAGACAAGTGCAAGAGTTGTTACAGAAAGGTTTGATCAAAGAAAGCTTGGGTTTGTGTGCAGTACCTATTGTATTAGAACCTAAGAAGAATGCAAAATGGACAATGTGTACTGATTCCAAAGCTATCAACAAGATCACAGTGAAGTATAGGTTTCCTATGCCGAGGATGGATGACATAAGGGATTGTTTGAGTGGAGAAAAGTATTTTACAAAGATTAATTTGAAGAGTGGCTCTCATCAGATCAGAATCAGAGAAGGTAATGAATGGAAGAATTCTTTCAAGACAAAAGAAGGATTATATGAGTGGTTGGTTATGCCTTTTGGTTTGACTAATGCACCTAGTACTTTCATGAGGTTGATGAATGAAGTTCTCAAGATATTTTTGGGTAAGTTTGTGATTTTTGTTTGGATGATATTTTGATATTCAGTAAGACTAAGGAAGAATACCTTGAGCATATCAAACAAGTGTTGCAAAGACTGAAGGAGGAAAAGTTTCTAATTAATCTGAAGAAGTGTTCCTTTATGCAGGAGGAGATTGTGTATTTAGGATTTTTTATTTTAGCTAATGGTTTGAAAATGGACCCTAAGAAGGTTAAAGGAATTCTTGAGTTGCCTACACCTGAGAATGTAGGTGAAGTAAGATCATTTCATGGTTTGTCTAGTTTTTACCAAAAGTTCAATAAGAATTTCAATTCTGCTTGTAATGCTATGACTGAGACTATGAGAGGAGATAAAAAGGATTTTAAGTGGACACACGGAGCTGACAAGGGTTTTGAGACTTTGAAAAAAAAGGTTGTCGAGTTACCTATGTTAGCTTTTCCTTCTTTCAATAAGGTATTTCAAATTGAGTGGGATGCAAGTGGTAGTGTGATAGAAGCTGTGTTGAGTCAAGAAGGTAAAACTATTGCTTTCTTTAGTGATAACTTGAATGATGCTAAAAGGAAGTATTATGTGTATGATCAAGAGTTTTATGCTATTGTTCAAGCTTTGAAAATGTGAAGACATTATTTGATTCCTAAGGAGTTTGTGTTGTATATTGATCATAAAGATTTACTGTATTTGTGAAGTCAACATAAGTTGAATCAGATACATATGAAGTGGGTTGAATATTTACAGAGTTTCACATTTGTAATCAAGCGTAAGAGTGGAGTTACAAACTAAGTGGAAATGCGCTGAGAAGACGTTCTTTGTTGACTGAGATGAAGATTGTTGTTCTTGGTTTTGATGAGATGAAGGATTTGTATGATACTAAACCTAATTTTTATAAGGTGCGGAGAGAGTGAAGAAAACCAAATCTTTCAGAACAACCAAGTAAGTTTGAGGAGTATTTCATTCAAGAAGGTATGTTGTTCAAAGGAATTCATTTGTGTATACCAAGATGTTCCATGAGAATTAATTTGATTAAAGAAAAGAATTGTGGTTGATTGGTTGGACATTTTGGAATTGATAAGACATTAAGTTTTCTTAAGGATAAGTATTATTGGCCTTATATGTACAAGGATGTTCAAATATTTTTAAGGAGTTGTGGAATTTGTCAAGTAGAAAAAGGAGTAAATCAGAATACTGGATTGTATACACATATTTCTGTTCCTGAGAAACCTTGGAGTGACATCATTATGGATTTTGTTCTTGGATTACCTGAGACAATAAAATGGTATGATTCGATATTTTTTGTTGTGGATAGATTTTATAAGATGGCACATTTCATACCATGTAAGAAGACATCAGATGTCGTACATGTTGTTGAGATTTTCTGCAAAGAGGTTGTTAGATTGCATGGATTACTGAAAAGTATTATCTATGACCGAGATAGCAAGTTTTTTGGTTATTTTTGGAGGACTTTGTGGAAGAATATGGATACTAAGTTGAGGTTTAGTTATACATTCCATCCACAGATAGATTGATAGATAGAGGTTGTGGTTAGAAGCTTGGATAATTTATTGAGATTTTTAGTTGGAGATAAGCTGAGTAATTGGGAGATGATATTGGCACAAGCTGAATTTTCATATAACAATTCTATGAATAGGAGTACAGGAAAAACACCTTTTGAGATTGTTACTGGAATGCAGCCTAGAGGAGTATTAGATTTGAGGGATATTGTTGGAGAAAAAAAGAGAAGTGCTGAAGGGGAAGTAGTTTCTGATTTTGTGAAGTCTTTACACGAGGAAGTGAATTTGAAGTTGGAACAAAGTAATCAAAAATATAAGGAAAATGCTGAAAAGTTTCAGAGACATCATGTTTTTGAAGTTAGTGATGAGGTGATGGTTAATATGAAGAAGGGAAAATTTCTTATTGGAACATACAGTAATTTGAAAATGAAGAAGTTTAGTCCTTGTAGGATTCTAAGGAAGTTTTGCAGTGGCAATGCTTATGAAGTTGAGTTACCTGATGACATGGATATATCACGTATATTAAATATTGCTGATTTGCACAAGTGTCATGAGTTAGATGATGAAGCTGTTATACCTAATGATTATCCTAAGAAGCAGATTAAAGATGTTGAACAAATATTGGATTAGAGGATTGGTAAAAGCACAAGAGGATAATATTGTTATGAATATTTGGTGAAGTGGAAGAATATACTAGTTGAAGATGCTCAATGGATTTCTCAATCTGAGTTGGATTTAGCTCAGGTTGTGACTCCTCAATGATTCAGGGGAATCATTTATTTCAACCCTAATTTTCTGATGCAGGAGAATCCTAGGTTTCCTTTCTATCCTTCTCATCTTTTTTCATTTTCCAGTTAGTGTCGAGTTGTAGTTCTTACCGAGTTGTAGTTTGTGCCAAGATGTCTAGTGTTGGCCGAGTTCCTATTTGTGCTAAGCTTCCCAATGTTGGTTGAGTGTTCCTTCTTGTGTCGAGTGAACCTGATGCTCGGTTCTTCTTGACCAAGATTTCTTGTGCTTGGTTTCTATTGAAGATGAATTTTGTATTTAATTTCTTATTGTTTGTTTCATATTTGGATCTTGTCTTGGGATGTTTGTTGACCGTTGGTGGTTGGCCTTTCATCTTTGTAAGCTTCTTTGGAAAGTTTAAATAAGGATTTCCAGGAGTAGGTTAGGTATCAGCTAGTAGAGAAGTAGCAGATGATGATATGAGAATATAGAGGATAGACTAATTTGGATTTTCATAAATCTTGTTGGTTGTAACCCAAAATTACTCACAACCGGGCATGTATGATGTAATTTCATGAATCAATAAAATATATTTTATGTTCCTTCTCTCCTTGGTGTTGTTCTCTATGTTGTGTGCTTCTGTTGTGTTTACTCAGGGTTGCTGGATAGTTGGGTGTGCCTTTGGCCCTGATTTCCCCTGTTCTTCTTACACTAATATTGGAGGAATCATTGATCTAAAACTAGTAGAGAAGGTACAATAGAAAGAGAGTGAAGCTGAGGTAGCTAATTAAAAAGTAAATAAAGTTGAAGTAAAACAAGAAACTCATATATTTTTTTCTTCATCCTTATTGTTGGCAAGTGGAGATAAAACTCTAAGCACTGATGTTGAGAGTATGGATGAGGATGAGTTGATGAAGCTATCCTACATCACATTTTCAAAGGTGAAAGAGAGATCTAGGAAGAAAGTTGAGAAAAATTCAAGAGTAATGGAAAGATAAGTTGATACCTTCAACACAATCCTACCTATACCTCTTAATTTTCAAGGAAAGGACACTGTAGAGAACTTGAACAAGGCATTAGATGAATTTGATAGTCACTATGAGTCCTTGGAGAAGATAGAAGAAGAAAAGCAGAACAAAAATACTTAGCAAAGAAGTTGGAAGAAGTATGCAAGTCAATTACATGGGACTTGGGCATACTAGGAAAAAAAATGACTGAAGCAAAGAGTTGTGTAACATATGGAAGGAAGTTATATAGTTACTATTTAAATCCTATTATACCTCTTTAGAACATTGAGGACACCATAGCAAAGGACTGGAAAATCCTAGACAAGTTGATGCACAGTTGTGATACCTCTTCACACACTATATTAGAGTTAGACAAAGAAGTTTTCAGACAATTGGACAAATTGAGTGTGCTAGAGATAAAGAAAGGGAGATTTACGTGAATGTTTGGTGTGATAAATAGTTTAATTACTCCCAAGTTATCAATTCTTGAGATACACCTTTCAGACATGGAGAAGAAAACACAATCTCTCACTGGGAAAATGCCTACTGAGTTGAAGGTAGAAGAGACATATTCTTTTGCACTAAATAGACTGATTCATGTGATTCATATATTGGTAAAGACTTGGATAGATGAAGTAAAGATCTTGGAAAGATCTTTCCAAGATGTTCTTAAGATGGTCTAGATTTTTGGGTAAGCATTTGTATAAATTTTGTTTTGTATTCTACATTTTTGTATACTTTTTTCATTAATGTCAAAGGGGGATAAGTGAAAATATGAAAAATGTGTAGAGGAAAGATAGAGAAGATAATATAGTAAATATGTGAAGGAGATAAAGAAGTGTAATGTTATTATTTGGGTATTGCCACTTATTCATTTTTCACTGAGTGTTACCATTAATGCCAAAGAGAGAGATTGTTGGCAAGTGGATTATTCGAGAGTGTTCATGAAAACATTAGGGTTTTCATTTATATAAACACATTAATTATTAATGATTGCTTGGAGTGGAAAATTGTTTTGGAGTTAAGGCTTGCAAAGTGACTAAGTCCATAAAGTAGTTTGCATGGTACAAGAGTATAGTTTTGGGCAGCGAACACTGTATGTTCTAAATGAAGACATGCAAGCTTAGAAGAATTTTTTTTGGGGTATGATAGACATTCAGTTAAGGTTTCTTAAGTTTTGGAGTTCAGAGATGAAAAATGGAGATGTTTGAAGACATGTGAAGATAGTGATACAACAAGACAGAGTAGTTGAATGGTCGTGATGATTGAAGGAGTGTAATATGGAATCCAAATGTTCTATGTTGGATTTGGATTGTGTATTGCCTATATTTTGGTAGTGTATGGTCACTGAATTTGTATTTACTTTTTGTATAAGTGTTGGTTCTATTTTGAGATGTATTTGGAAGCCGACTGGATATGTAATAATGTATATACATGAAGATCTTTTGAGAAGCAAAGAGGGTATTGAAATGGTATGTATGTGAAAGGATGAATGGATGCATTGTGATGTCAGAATCATACATATGATGGTTTGAGCTAAAAAATGGAACTACCTAAGCATAACAAATGTTTGTTTATGGTCACTTTGATAGAGCATTGTAACAAAGACATGTTTATGATTGTATGAGCAGTGAGCTCAGTGAATACCTTTAGCAGGGTTTTTTATTGTTTTAATAGGGAAATGTACTAATGTAATATTCATATCCTAACAGAGCTAGGTCTCCTAAATGAGATAGTATAATTTTAGTGCATATTTATGGGTACCATCCCCACCAGGGTTTTCCCTTGGCTAGGGTTTCCTTGAGAACAAATTCATGGTGTTATGAGTTGTGTGTTTTTTATTTATGTTCTTTTCATTTCAGCAATTATCTGGTTAAGTTGGAAATTAATAAGTTTAAGTTTAAAGTGTTATAATACTGATTCACCCCCCTCTCAGTATTACTTTATCCTAACAATTTGAGGCCTCCTTTTGTTTAGGGTAGTTACACAACACCTCCATAATAGACTTGGTGGTATTGGTGTCCTCCATGAATCTAGTGGTATCATATTTCTCTTTTAGGACCAAGTACTATTTTCATGGTCAAGCCTAGGAGTGTAGTGTGAGGATTTATGAGGAGGAGCATGATTATCATTGGCATTGGGATTTGGTGGGATATGGGTGTCCTTTGGATGGATAAATATAGTAAAGGAGGGATAAATGTAGTAAAGGAACCCTTATTTTTATTACTTAGATTGTAAGGGGCCCTTATAGACTATAAGGCTTGTGCCTTGTGTGTTGCATCATTCGATTCATTCTCCTCCGTTGGATGGAAGAAGAGTGCCTTGAATAACATGACAATGTTAATATTCTAAGGAGTTAGTAGAAGGATTCCCAATGGGATTCCCATCATCGTAGGCCATTTTAATGACCTTCTCTATGTGGGCACAGTTCACCTTAAAGTGATAAGATGTGTCATATAACCAACACCAATTGGTAAGGATATTGACATTGGCCAAATTTATTGTATGGGCTTGTTGCACATGATTCTATGCATCTTCATGGTTATGGTTTATGCCCCCATTATTAGGGTCAGTGTTCCATGGCTAGTTGAAATGGCGTTGGATATTGTTATACTATTGTCTAGAATTTTGATAATTCTTCTGCACTTGATAATTACTCTATTGGTGTGGGAGATTGATATTATGACTACCCTTGGGGTGAGATTTATCTAATTTAGCTAAGATGTGGCTTATGTCAAAATATTTTTGATTTTTTTGATATTTTGATCAAGTGACTCATTTTATCCACTAGAGATGGATCCAGTGCTTGGTTTTCCATAGCAACATGAGATGTGTTGGACTAGGGTCCAGAGGCGGTAGGTTAGAAGGATGAACTATCCATTGGAAAGAGACACCACATAGAAGCTTGTATGTTGACATTTATGGAAAATAAACATGAATTAAATTTGTGCATACCTGTAGAAGATCATACAGGAAGTTAGAGAGAGAATCAACTAAGTATAAGTGGAAAACATAGTGTTTAGGAAGTGTAATATAGAAAGTTTGGTGTTCATTTATAGGTTAAATTATTTTGGCACACATCTAAGGGAAGCATTTTGGATTTCATGTTTGACAGTTTGTCAAGATGACATGATGAAAAATCCTTATACAAACATGATAATTTGTTTTTGCAGCTAAATTTTATGATTTAATGGTAAAGCCGAATTAGTTAGCTACATGAATAAAATAGTTTTGGTGGGAAATCAATTTTAATTGAGGATTTGACCAACTTGGTCAAAGAATGTTAAGTTTCCATATGACATTTTTTAGAAGCTGACATGGGAGATCATTTTTTTGGATGCGTACCTATAAAATTGAGAAGTTAGGTTATGGAAACTAAGTTAGATAATAGTTTATGCATGTGTGAAGTGCATAGATTGGTTATTTGATGGATTTGAAATAGGAAAGGGTGATATGATAATCTAATTAGAAAAGAGAAAGAAAATAGGATAGTTAGAGGTAAAAGTATATCAGATCAGAGTATTTGCTAATATGGAACTGTAATTAGAGATTTTAAAGATGTTTTTTAGTAGTTCAAAACCTTGTGATCATTGTTGTGATATTTTAAGATAGTGATCCTTCTTGAAAAGGGTTGTATCCCTAGTTATAATTGAGAAGTGAGCTCTAGGAATTGTTCCTGAATGCAAGTGCATTCCTAAAATATTGTAAGAAGATATTGTTAAGATTAAGGAACACTCTGAAGGGGGCAGGGGTGTGAATCAGTGTTCTAGGTTCTGATAATCTTTTAACTTGATTGGACAACTATAAAATGAAAGAAATAAACAATAAGAACTTTAAATATAAGGAAAATATATACAACATCATAACACCATGATTTTTACGTGGAAATGTGGTTAAGGGAAAAACCAAGGTGGGGATTGAACCCACAAGTATTACTTATACAAAATAAGGTATACCATGTTAGGGATTTAATTACATATGAAGTGTTAGGGCTACGCAATTTTTTTTAAGTCCAACTGATAAGTCACGTGTCAAAGACTTAAGACAGGTTCTGTGTGGTTTTAAAACCCTAGGGATTATGTTTCAAGTCTTGATCATCGATATAAAACCCTAAGGTTCTAGGGCTTCTTCTAATTTTGAATTACTTTATTGGGTCACTTAAAAGTCCTAAAAACCAATGTGTTTGTTTTGTCATTGGGTGGGGCCATATTTTATTTATCCTAACAACTTGATACTTTAATTATTTTATCCTAAGTTTAGGCACCCTACAGGCCTTTTTAACATTGCATCATGTGTCATGCAACTCCAATTTGAGCCAACAATTGGATTTTTCCTTAGATTGAAAGATGATCAAGATCTACTCCCCAAGGCATTGCGCCTGAAGGTCACGTATCTTTGGCGGGTCTGACATGTCTTTGAATGTTTTTATAAAGTGAGTGCAGTTTTTTTAATCCAATGGATAGCTCATTGCCTTAAGTTCCAAGATGCATTCGATCTACCATTCAAGGTATTGTGCTTGTATGACATTTGTCCCAGTGGGTCCGGATGAAGTCAGACAAGTCAAGGTAAAAGGTAAGCATGTTAAATTTGATCCAATGGATAGCGCTTTAGCTCAGACTAAAAGATGATCAAGATATATTCAATAAGGAATTGTGCCTTAATCACACCTGGCATATGGGAGGCCATGTTCAGCGATAAAGAATAAAGTAAAGGTGATATAACTTAAAATTCATTTGATGGTTGGAATTTTTCCTTAGAATGAAAGATGATCAAGATCTACTCCCCAAGGCATTGTGCCTTGCTGCCACATGTCCAAGTGGGTTTGACTCTATAGTTAAAGTATAGTAAACAGTATTCAAGTGGGTTTTGATTGGACAAAAAATGTGAATCCTAAAGGAAAATATGATCATGATCTAGCTTAAAAGGCATTGGGCTAGCGCAAAATGTGGATAAGTGATGGGACCCAGTCAGAGATGAAGGAAAGTAAAGAACTAACACTTGTAAAAGGATCCAATGGTGATCTTAATACCTTAGCCTGGAGATGTAGGGAGATTAAACCATTAAGCCATCACGTTGAAGTGACACATAGCATAAGTGAGATCATGGGTCATAGGTTGTAAAGAAGTGTAAAGGAACTATAAGTTGATTTTGATCCAATGGATAGTGTAAAGCCTCAGGCTAAATCTGATCAAAATATACTCGCCAAGGCAATGTGCCTAACTACCACGTGTCCAAACTGATGGTAATTTTCATTAACCATTGCTAGCTGTAGGATGTAATGAGAAGTTGTTGAGATCTATGGTCACGATTTAAACTGGTAAAGTGGAATTTGTTGAACCATTGGGCTACAAAGTTTCAAATGAAGAGAAAGTAATGGCGAAGCATGTGGCCATTGCAGTGGGAATTAAATTCTAATTATACTTGAGAATATGCATAAGATTGTCTTGTCAACTCTTTGAAAGCCATAATAGACAGAGTGATTTGAAGAAGAGCTGAATTATGGTGTTTGTTGTTTGTTTCCAACTTTGCAGAATGGGTAAGCTTCCTAAGACTACATTTCTAAACAATCTGAATTGAATTAATAGTAGGGTTTTGGGTATTGTGAAGTAAATAGATTTTATAGATAGAATTGTTACCTTCTTGTCTAGAAACCCTAAATTTAAGAATGGCACCTAGAAGAGAGATTACAGGGAAAATTAATTATCAGGAGAGAAATGTATATTAAAATCTCTTACAAGAGTTAAATAGGTCAATGAATGATTCTTCAAAAATTAAAGAATTGGTACCAAAACTTCCTCATCTGAAAATTGGGGAGGGTTTGTATGATAGAGATAGATGGCAAAGAGATGCCAAAATTAGCATGACTAGTTTGGATTTGTTTAAGGTAGATTTTAGCTAGAGGAATGCATCTTCTCCAAGAAGTAACATTTGGCAGTTTGATGTGGGAAAGTTGATAGTCCATGGGGTTTTCATGGATATAGATTTATTAATCCAAATTAAAGAAAAATATGACAGTACTTCTAAGGTTTTTTTAAATATAAATGATAGGGTATTAGTGAGTATCATAGTTGATGAAATTAGAGAATTTTTCTAGTTAAATGATGCCTCAGTTCAAATGGATAATATTGATTTTAATAAATTCAAGTAAATCTACAAGGCTCAAAGAAATTACCTCAGAAGTGGGCCCTTGAAGGAATTCTTTAACAAAATAGGAGTCTTAGTTGTGGTAGGCCCTAATACACCAGAACCTTTTAAATTAGATTATTTTAATCCAAAGGCTAGAGGTATATATAGTGCCCTGAGTCATATTTTTGGAGAAGATGAAGAAACAAAGATGCCCATTCCCTATATGTTCATGATGGTCCAAATGCTCCACTCACACTTGGATATCATTTTTTATTTTTCCACTTATCTTGCTGAACTAATTCACCAGGGTTTGATAGGTATAAAAATGCAAAGGTACCCAGGCCATTTGGTTGGTATTCCATGTTAATGCACATGATCTTGTTCAATAATGTAGATTATTTTGAAAAGGAGATGGATCTAATGAGGTTCAAAGATGATAAAGAGATGCACGTCCAACTATGGAGTGTGGATATGTCATGGGGTAGGAAAGAGGCTAGTTACATCACCTTTGATAGGTGTTTTGCTTCCAGGCTTAGAGCCTTATTATTCACAGACAATCCAAGAATTCATAGAGGATTACTGAATCTTTTGAGACCAAAGGAATTTGCTAAAATTATTTAGATAGTACACAATTGTGGTGATGCCATTTTATACCTTGTTTCAACAAGTTTTAGAGTTTATGGTTTCAGAGGAGTTCTAAACATACTTCCATATCAGGTTCTTCTTAAGGTAGGAATTGCAAACATAATCAGACAGATTGGTGGCCTAAAAGATGATGCATTGATAGGAGAAGGGAAATTCAAAATTTTCCCTACTAGTGCAATTGTGCACCAATTCGTTATCACCAAAGGGGAATGGACTCATCTACATAAATACCTTGAACCTTATCATATGAAAACATCAATGGTAATATGTGCTGACACTGAAGGATTCCATAGTGATATGTTTAGTAAAAGAACAAAATATGTAGTATTGGATCACCAATTCAACTTTCTAGAGGATATCATCAGGAATGAATTCAATTTACAAGAGAAAGAAATTAAGAAAGAAAAATAGCTAGTCTACAAGAAGAATTTGGACTTTGTGCAACATTTTGATAAAGGATATGATCCTTTAAAGGACTTCCATCCTTGGGCTAAGAAGATTGATTCATTGATGTCCTTGTTTGAGGATTTTATTCAGACATTGAATCAAAAGAAAGAAGAAGTGAAGAGAGAAGAGCTAGAGAGATCTAAGGCTATTTTGAGAAAATCTACACATGGTAGGATTGTTCCCCCTGGAAAGCATGTACTATATCAGAAGCAAGGGTACAATATGGTAGTTCAAAAGGGTGAAACATCCTATAGGGGCCAGTCTCAAACACAAGCACATGATATAGAGGTTTCTACCTCAAAAGGGAAGAGGGCTATGAATGTAGAATCTGAATCAATGTTAGTCTAAAAGAAACAAAGAATAGAAGGAGAGGGACAACAATTGGAAATTTTATATTCCCCCTCCCAATATCCATTACATATTGATGAGCAGGCTATTACAGAACAATTACTATAGATGGGAGATTTAGGGAAGGTTTTCATAACATCTCAAGAGATGCAAGAAGGAATGCTAGAGGCCCCTAAACAGACTGAGCTGGATTTGAAAATTGTTAAGTTTTCTGGTAAAGAGATGGATCCAATCACCAAATAAGCCAGTGATGAGTTTATGTCAGATGATAAGTTTGTAAAAGCTAGGGCATTTGTTTAGTTTCTATGGTGAATTCACATTAATGAATTCAAAGAAAAATGTCAACAAAGGTAAGAGAATCAACCTGATAAGAATAAGGATTAGATTGAGAATGAGGTAAAGCAAGATATGATAGCCAAATTTGACAAGATTACCCCTGGAGAGGGTAGAGAGCTAGTCAGGAAAGAAGGAGTACTTATCCTACCTGAATGAAACATAGCTATTGCCATAGTATTTGATGTCATTGGGAAAGACATAAAGCCCATGCATTCCACCAAAGTAGAAGGTCAACAAGCATCAAGAGGGGTTAAGTTTAGTGAGGACCATGCAACATTAGTAATGTGTTCATTGAAGAAGAGATAAAATAAAAAGACTAATGAAGATACTCAGGTTGAGCATGCAGGCAGTCTGCTAGTAAGAAGAGTTGCAAAAACTACTGGAATAGAGGCAACAAGCATAACATGAGAGTCTACAAAATTTGGTTTAAAAGTAGCAGAGAAACAAGAAGCATAAATTATAAGCCTAAGAACCAAGCTAGAAACAATCTTGAAGGCTTACAATGATGAAAGACTGAAATCATTGGAGAAGGATAGAAAAATTGCTAGATTAGAGGGACAATAGTCAGTCCAAGATTCTCTGCAAAGGGTGATAAAAAAAGATCCATATCATCCCTCTTCCTCTATCCCAATCATAGAACTTCCTCCTTCCCCCATGACATTTTTCCCTACTATAGAGGTAGATTTGAATTTGGAAAAGAGTAAACTAATAGCATAAAGGACTAGATTAGAAGGGATAAGTAAGAAATGGAATGAAGAAACCATAAAGTTCAAGGAGGCACAGGCATGGGTACAAGAAAAATATGAAGATAAGATAAAGGCCACACTTATGCATTTTACTGATGATTTGGATCCTTCCTCTATTTACCAACATGGTAAGAAAGTTATAAGAATACTAAATTCTTTCAATAAAGATAGAAAAATGTGATCCAATTATGCAAAGATGGAGAGGAAAGAAGGAAGAATTAAAATATTTTTAATGCTTATCAAAGAAGGAACATAATGTGGACATTTTATTAGCTTCCACTTACAAGTGTTTCAAACTTTTAGTTGATTTGGATATTAGGAGGAGTATCATCCTTAAGAAAGCAGAAACATTAAGAAAGGAACATTCCAAAAATTATTATGAAATGTTCCCCAATTTATTTAAGAAGAATGGAAAGATAAAGAGGGAATCCTCATGGATGAACCATATGAATACTAAATTGGAAACAAGGACTAACAACATCATCATTCTAGAGAGAACACTTTTGTTTGTTCAAATTGTTGAAGTTATTGACAAGGCCAAACTGTACTTTGGGTTTTGGAAAGAAGAAATTGAGAAGGAAAAGACCAGTTGGGATGAACTGAATAGCCATAAATATGAGGTCATCAAATTTCCTTGGCTGAGTGATGAGGTATTCACCTCTTGGAAGGACATATATAGTATAGCCAACCAGGAAGAAAAGGATGTGGTATGATAATCAACATGTGGCAGTCTTTCCAACATGTTTTGAAAAAGATAAACAGACGCAAAGATCAGTATATCAAATAAATAAGGCAACAAACTCCACATGGAAACTTCTAAACAAGTTTGAAGCAGTTACAAGGAAGTAGGCGATCAGAAGAAAAAGTACTTGAAAGATCTTGCAACAAAGTGGATGATATCCCAATTGTGTTTTTATCTTTTGTATGAGTCATATATTTTGTCTTTTATCCAATTGATCTGTAGCTTATTGCAATCCTATTCTATAAAAAGGATTTCTAAGATCATTGGAAGGGGCTAGAAAATTGAGTATTGTAAGAATTTTGTAAAGTTTTTAGTCAGGGAATGTAGCAGAATTATTCTAGATAGATTTCAAGATTAGAAATAAAAGTCGAAAGGTCTTTAGCATATTATTGAAGAGGTTATCTCTGATTATATCTTGTATACGGAAGTAGGATTCTATGTACTTAATAAAAAGATCCATTTTTCAATCTCTCTTGTGTTTTTTTTGTCTTATGGGTTATGAATTTTCCATTCATTAGCATAGAGTTTATCTGTGTTTATGTAGTTATTTTAGAGTTTTGATCAAGGATCAAATTAAGTAATTCTCTAATTAATACATAGATTCATCTTGACATACACTAGGATTTTATAAGTAGTATGGGATTTGGATAGTTGTGTTTATGGCCTAGAATATCTGATAATAATTAACTTATGTATATTATATTTGTTTTAGAATATAGCCCAATGGATAAAGCACTGATCTAAAATTGAAAAGTTCCATATTGTTGCATGTCTAGTTATATATTGGCTATGTTTCTGCAAACACAAACATAAAATCCATTAAGTTCTATATTTTTACAATTTTTTTGTGATTTATTTGTCTCATGCTCCATTTCATGGTTGATGTTTAAGGGGTAATTAGCCAGTTATCTAGTATCTCTCAGTTATGTTGATTTTTTGTGAGATTCCTACTTGATTAATACCACATAGATTATTTGAAGGTATTAGAGGCTATCCCCCCTTGGTATAGAAGAACCTAAAGTGTAGAAGCATTATATGAGTGCTTGTTAGTTGGTCCTTTTCACTGCATAAGATACTAGTTGGAGTTGGCATCTCTTTAAATTTTTATCAGAGGAGAAAATGTTGTTATTCATCCATTAGCATAAAAAACATCCAAAAAAATGGCAACTCTGTTGGGGACTTGAAATCAATTTTCAATAAGTAATACAAGGTTTTTCAAGTTGAGCTAGACTCCTGGCCTTCTTACTTTTCTTAACCAGTAAGTTGACCATTTATAGCATTGAGCTATATTTGTTTATCCCAAGGATGTGTGTTATCACTGAAAATTTGTTGGGATTTGCTTAAATCTCCTGGGACCTAGTTGTTATATTCTATCCTTTGAAGTCCTTTGTGGAACATTTCATATTGCTCAAGTTTAGTGTATATTTTCCCAACTAATTTTTGGGTGGTGACTCGAAGAAATCTCAGGATCACTGCTGAGTAATAAATCATTTTATACACACTATCTAACTATGAGTTATAAAAATACTAGATCCATGATGAAGAATCATCCTAAGGATACTTTGGAAGGTGAGATCCCATCTACTTCCAGAGCTGGCTAGTCAGTGAATGAAAATTCTAATGGGGTTATTTCTCAAACATGGAGACAGAAGAAGAACACTAGGATATAGATTCCCATTCTACCAAATCAGGAGAAAGATGCATCAGAAGCTGAATACAATGCAAATTTGATAATGGGAGTATATGGTGATTATTATTCTCAAAGTGAGAGAGGTGATGATGGAAAAAGGTATACTAGAATGATGGTCCACAACAAACCTCAAGGACATGAAACAAGGTCTAGAAGTAAGAGTGGAGGTGAAGAGAATAGGAATGCTCCTAGTACTCTGAGCTCTCCCTCATCACACAGGCCTCATGCCCACATCCGCAGAAGAGAAAGAACTATCATTGAGAGAACCTCTGAATATGAAATGACTCTCCCAAATTTTGAGGAAATTTTTGAAGAAGTGGGTGAATTGGAAAGGAGAATCTAGGAGCATATTGTTATAAGAAAACAAAGAGAAAAGGAGAAAGAGGATAGGATCAGGTAAGCCCAAATTGAATCTAAACAGTTAAAGAGGCAATTTCTAGATTTAGAAGAAATTAATTATACTAATGCACCTGCAAAGGTTGAGTATGAGCCAATTTTCCAACAATTGTATAATACACAAAAATCTAAGGAAAAGGGTAAGCATAAATTGGTAGGAATTGAAATAAATGACCCTGTAAGTAAAGGGGGTCAATTGGACCCAATTTTTAAGTTGGATACTAATTTTGAAAGAGCTAAGAGGGAGAAGGAGATCATAGCCAATGAGATAAAGAAAGAAGAATTGGAAGCTTCTGCTCTAGAAATAAAAAAGAAGATTGAATTTCTTAAGAAAACCTTTGGTCCTCCTCCTATTATTACTACTTCCTTGGCACCTGTTACAAATGTTAAAGTTCCTCTAAATTCAGCAACAAATATGCTAGCACCAGATGGTCCTAGGAATGCTACCACATCAAATATTGCATCATCAACTTCTCAAGGTACCAATTCAACCCAAAAGACACCTATCTATGCAGAAAGGTATAGGCAATTTATTTTCCTTGGTATTCCAGGTTATCCTAATAAAATTCCAAAAGAAATTAGGGATAAA
The DNA here is from genome assembly GCA_018584345.1 of Thuja plicata. NCBI lineage: Eukaryota > Viridiplantae > Streptophyta > Pinopsida > Cupressales > Cupressaceae > Thuja > Thuja plicata. The sequence continues at coordinate 1,214,374 of MU223396.1, forward strand.
CTTCTAAAATTTGCTGGTAATAATGTTATAACATGTGAAGAGAACTTGGAGAAGTTTATTGATATGATGGATGACTATAAAATTGGAAATGATGATGTAATGATGAAATTGTTTGTTCAATCACGAACTGAGGATGCCAGGGATTGGTTTAGAGGATTGCCTCAGGATTGTCTAGCATCCATGGATAAAGTAAAAGACTATTTCAGGGATATATATGGTGATAAGACAAATGAAGGCCTCATGTTGAATGGGTTCAACAACATTAAGATGAATTCAAATGAAGAAGTTGTTGAATTCAACATCAGATTCCAAAGAGTAATGTACAAATTATTTCAAGTGATGAGACTAGATGATAAGGTATGTCTCACAACTTATCTGAATGCTTTTGATGTAAATATGGATTATTTCCTAAGAGATAAGAACCTTAGGAATATTAGGGAAGCATACAAGATAGTAGTGAAAATTGAAACAATCATAAGAGTATCAGGAAAAGTAGGTAGAAGGGAAGATTGGAAGCCAACAAGGTTTAATAAAAAAGAATTAGACAAACCTTCAAGTGTTAAAACTAAAGAGAATGATAGTCTAAAGTAGATTCTAAAAGCTTTGAAAGATTTAAAGGCTGGAGGTAATAAAAACAATAGGGCTTCAAACAATGACAAACCATCATATGGTAATTTCAATAAATAGCCTAGGATGCAAAAATACCCTTACACTACCCATTGGAAAGATGGGAAGCATATTCTCCCACAACATAAAGATAAGTATGATGAAAAAACCCCTCACCCTTTACATAAGACCACTGTTAATATGTGCAATGATAATTTATGGTGCATGGCTTGCCAATCCCCTCACAATCCTGATTATTGTGTCATTGTTGCATGAATATATGCAAATGAAGATCAGGATGACAATTAGGATGAACTATATGATGTCAGTGGTTGTGCCATGAATTCTTCACATTTATGGGATGAAATTTTTTCTAATGATGAAACCAAAAGATATTTTGCATCTGGCTCATCCAACAGAAAATAAATATATTATCAGCAAGATGAATCTGATATACAAGAATGGGAAATTGATGATATGAGATGCAATGCTAAGAAAGGTTATGAAACACCTATTTTTAGAAGATCATCTAATGAGGAGATTTCTCAAATTACAGAAAGTATGGTAGCTCAATAAATGGGTAACTATAATTTAAGAAACAAAATAGTTGGGAATGCAGATGAAAAACCTGCAAGTAGCTCTGTTAAAGAAACCAAAACTAGTACCAAACAGCCACAAGAAAAAGAAAAGTAGGCTGAGGGTGCCAAGAAAGTTTTGATTAAAAAGGAAAATAAGCCTGCTGGTCCTAATATTATGAATATAGACAAAACTAAAACACCAAATATTTTTGTGCCTCCTCCTCAAAGAGAAGATAAACAACAAAAAAAGGATGAATCCAAATTAGCTTCTCAAGTGGAGAATGAAGATTGTATAAATGAAAAATTAGATATGACTGATGTAAAATACACCGCTGTTGATATGGGGAAACTCTTGTCACAAATTACTGTTAAGGTGCCTCTACTGGAAATGATGAGGATAGGTGAACATAAAGAGAGCTTTAACATGGGTAAAAGGTGTTAGTTCAACAAAGATTCTTGGACCAGAGGTAAACATGAAAATGTTAGATTCACAAGACAAACCTGTAAATAACTCAAAGGAGTCTGATGAGCTTGTTTCAAAGATTCCACAAATTTATTTGGATACAAATATTGCTAGTGCTACTTCAGGGACTGTAGATCCTTTTTTCCTAACTTTTCTTATAAATGAAAAGATGTTAAAAATTTGTATGATTGACTCTGGGGCATCTAACACTGTTATGCCTTCTAAGGTGATGAAATCAATGGGACTAAAGGTGGATACACCACATGGAAGGTGTCAGGCCATGGATTATAGAGAAGTATCTATTATTGGCAATATTAAGGCCTTGCCTTATAAACTAGTTGCATACCCTGACAAAGTACTAACAATGAGTGTGCTAGTTGTGGACATTCCCCCTTAATATGGAATGATATTATCAAGAAAATGGAGTGCTTCAATGGGGGGAAGTATTAAGTGTGATCTATAATTATCTACATTTAATATTGCTGGTGAGAACATTAAGGTATCTAGAGAAACTAGAACTCCTCACATGATAGAGGAAGAAGAAGATGACAACATGAATTGTTTTCTAGATACTGAGATGAGATATTTTCAATTACAAGAAAAGAAGGTTGAAGGAAAATTACAACCTGTACTATTATCTGAAGATAAAATTAATTTATCTGAAAAAAATAAATTATGGGTTATGTATTTTGATGGTGCTAGTTCTAGGGAGGGAGTTGGTGCTGGAATTTTGTTAATAGCTCCCATGGGAAAAACTTTCAAATTATCATTCACACTATTTTTTGCATGTAGAAATAATGTTGCAGAGTGTCAGGCTTTGTTAATAGGATTGAGACTGGCTTCAAGACATGGAATTAAATGTCTCAGGGTTATTGGAGACTCTGAATTGGTAGTTTCTCAATCAGATCCAAATATGCTTCAAACAATCATAGACTGAAATAATACCAAAATGTTGTCTGGGATGAATTAGAAATTTTTGTTACATTTGGTATTGATTGGATGGACAAAAGCCAAAACAAAATGGTAGAATTTTTAGCTAATATTTATTTGAGGCTAGAAGATGTTACATTTTATGGAATCTCTAAAATAGAGGTTTAGTCTAGGCCTTCAATACTAGAAAATGTGGATAGTTGGCAATTTTTTGATGATGATGTGGATATCTTGAGATCTTTGCACTATGAGACAAAATTTGGAGATAAGGAGATAGATTTCAGTGGATATGTGAAGACCATTGATGGAAAGGATACTATCTTAGGTAAAGAAGTTCTACATCTAAAGTCAAATAAAGTCCCAAAGGGATTAGTTGTGCTTGAGAGAGATTTTGACAACAAGGATAAACCATATTTTGTTAAAAGTGTTAATAAACCTGAGGATTGGGAGGAGGTAAATGTAGGAATGGTTGAGGTTCCTAAAAACTTGTTTATTGGTAATAAAATGTCACCCAAAGTAAAAGAGGATCTAACCAATCTATTGAGGAAGTATAAGAAGGTTTTTGCATGGACATATGATGATCTTAAGGCATATAATGAGAATTTGTTCCAACATGAGATCCCTCTGAAAGAAGATACCAAGCCTTTCAGAAAAAAAGCAAAGACCTATAAATCCCACATACCTAAAGAAGTTGAAGGATGCAAGGATAATTAAACCCATTAGACATTCTTCTTGGGTTTCCAACTTAGTTCCTGTTAGGAAGAAGAATGGAGATATAAGGTTATGTGTGGATTTTATAAATTTAAATATATCTTCCCTCAAAGATAATTATGCTCAAGCCCTAATATGGAAAACATGGTGCAGAGATTTACTAGCTATGATTTGATGTCCATGATGGATGGATTCTCTAGATATAAAAAAATAATGGTTAAAGAGTCAGAACAGTTCAAAATAGCTTTCACTACACCTTGGGTGACATATGTTTATGTTAGAATGCTTTTTGGCTTAATAAATGCTAGGTCCACATTTCAAAGGGATATGGATGTTGCCTTTTCAGATTTCTTGCAAAAATTCCTAGAGGTTTATCAAGATGATCTTTCTGCCTATTCTAAAAAGGAAGAGAAACATTGTGAGCATCTGGAATTTGTTTTTAAAGAGTTCTAGAATTTGGGATTTCCTTGAATCCTAAGAAGTGTACTTTTGGGGTTGTTAGCTATTTTTCTTGAAGGAGAAAAACTAGAACACCAAAGTTATCTCTCCCTTTTATGCTCTTTGTCCAGTCAAGAGAAAGGCTAATGCGACAAGGATTTGAATCCTCCTTCACTTCGGGCTCCACGGACCCAGGCGGGTATACCTATGAACATCTACCTCAAATGATAATCTCTCT
>MU223396.1:1223143-1256002 GCA_018584345.1 Thuja plicata
TCCGAGAATAACTGAACAAGTGCACAAGTGCAAAACTAAGAAAACACCTCCGGAAGGGAATGAACAAATAGGGTCAAAACTTATCACAGGGACCTGAAACTGGAGACATAGGTAGTATGAAACATGTGGAACAAGACCCCATACTTAAATTTTCCTGACACTCTTCAAAGTGTGGAATATCCAATCTCAAAGTAGCCCTTCCCGGTGAATTCTACACTTACTAAATTTCCTGATTTTGAGACCCTCTAGGCATGAAATGATGAAAACCCATTTCAACATGCAACTTAAGGCTCAATTTGAGTCAATGGGACTTAAACAAGGTATCAAAATATTCTCCACTCACTTGAGGACCCAGAAACACCCTTTTCACATGTGCACTTTGGACCAAAAGGAGCACTTTAGCAAGCGTTTTACATGGTACCTCAAAACTATATTTTGAGTACCAATAGGGGTGACTAAAGGTAAGTTATTGGGGCATATTGTTTCAAAAGAAGGGGTTAGAATTGATCCTGAAAGAGTAGCTACAATAGATAAAGTGTCACTTCCAAAAAATGTAAAAGGTATACAGTCTTTCTTTGGACATGTTAACTTATTGAGATGTTTTGTTACAAACTTTGCTGAAAAGAGCAGACCTATTTCCAAGATGTTGAAGAAAGATGCAAAGATGGAATGGAATGGAGAAGTCACTTAGGATTTCCAAGACATCAAGAAGGCTATAAAAGATGCCCCTATTTTAAGAACTCCTAATTATTCAAATCCAATGAATATATTTTCTTTCGCATCATGCCAAACCATTGCTACTATTTTATTGTAGAAGAATGAAGAAGGATTTGACCAGCCTATATCCTTTTTCAACAAATCATTGCAGGCCGGTGAACTTAAATATGATATTAATGAGAAACAAGATTATGCACTAGTAAAGGATGTGAAAGATTTTACATGTTATCTAATAGGTGTTATAGTATTTTCTTATGTTCCTTTAGTAGCAGTAAAATACATTTTCACACAACAAGAGGTATCAGGGAAAAGATGCAGATGGATCAACAGGATCCAAGAGTTCAACATTGAATTACAACTCATGAAATTGGTAAGAGGGATAGGATTGACTAAATTGATGGATAATGCAAATCATGTAAACACTTTAGAATAAGAGAAAGGGCCTTTCATGTGCAATCTTGATTATTGTGATTGGTACAAAAACATTATTTATTAATTGCAGAGAATGAATTGTCTGCCAGGAATGGATGAAAACAAAAATAGAACTCTAAATCTACAAGCCATTCCTTTTAAAATAATCAGGGATGAGTTGTGGTTGAGAAATCCTGAAGGGATTTTACTGAAATGTATTGATGAGGAATAAGAAGACATGATTTTGCAGAATATGCACCAAGGAATATGTGGTGGCCACTAGATGGAAAAGACCACTGCACATAAAATTTTGAGAGTAGGATTCTGGTAGCCTACTATTTTCAAAGATGCTCATCAACTAGTTAATAAATGTGATTCCTAACAACAATTTTATGGTAAGTTAAAATTCTCTAGTAGTATAGACTCATTTTCAATAGTGGGGTATTTATTTCATTAGAGATAGAAACTAAGTCCAGTGGAGGGCACTCTTGGATAATTGTAGCAACTAATTAATTTACTAAGTGGGTTGAAGCAATCCCCACCAAAAGAGAAACTAGTAAAGTAGTAATAAATTTCTTGTTAAAACACATTATCACAAGGTTTGGTTGTCCAAAGAGGATTGTGTCAGATAATTCCATGTGCTTCAGGTCTGAATAATATATGAATTTTTGTATTCAATATGGTATTCAAACATCTTACTCTTGATCCTACCAGCCACAAGGAAATGGTCAAGCAAAATCTACCAATAAAAGTTTTCTTAAGATCAAAAAGAGTCTTGGAAAAAAATAAAAAGGCATGGGACTCAAAATTGACAATGGCTATTTGGACAGATAGAGTGACTACTAAAAAGGCAATAGGATGTGCTCCTTTTGACTTGGTATATGGGATTCAGGCAAGATTGCCTCAAAATAATCTAATGCAGAGGTACAAGTTTGTGCAACTATATGATGATGATATTGATAGTGACATGCAGTTAAGAATTGATGAATTGATTGAGTTAGATGAGATAAGGAGAGAAGCTTCTGTAAAAATGCTAAGCTTCAATTTCAAGTCAAAGATTTGTATAACAAAAGGGAAGTACAAAGGTAATTTAGTATTGGAGATTATGTGTTAATTTGGAACGCCAAATTGCAGGACAAAGGTAAACATGGAAAGTTTGATCCAATTTGGTTGGGACCATATGTCATCCATGAGAGGTATGGAAAAAATTCTTATTTATTGAAAGAAATGACTAAAAACATTTTGGAATTTTCAGTTCATGGACAATTCTTAAAATTATACTTCTCATGAATTATAGTTATCCATGAAAAGTAGGTTGTGTATATAGTTTGTTTTCTATAGTGTGTTATTTTTTGTTCTTGGAGTAGTTTTAGTTTTTGTTGTGCGTGTAGCTTAGTTTCTTTCATTTAGTTTGGTCTACTTCACCCTGAGATTCTGGAATCTTACAATACCTACAAGAGGCATTCATCCCTAATTAGAGCAATAGTTAGGGCTATGGAATTTTTTTTAGTCCAACTGATAGGTCATGTGTCAAAAACTTAAGCCAGATTTTGTGTTGTTTTAAAACCCTAAGGGTTGTGTTTCAAGTCTTGATAATCAATCTAAAACCCTAAGGTTATAGGGCTTCCTCTAATTTTGAATTACATTATTGGGTCACTTAAAAGTCCTATAAACCCATGTGTTTGTTTTTTCATCGAATGAGGCCATGTTTTAGTTATCCTAATGACTTGACGCTTTAATTACTTTATCCTAAGTTTAGGCACCATGCGGGTCTTTTTAACATTGCATCATGTGTCATGCTACTACAATTTTATCCAATGGTTGGCATTTTTCCTTAGACTCAAAGATGATCAAGATCTACTCCCCAAGGCATTATGCTTGAAGGCCATGTGTCTTTGGCAAGTCTGACATGTATTTGAAGGTTGTTATAAAGTGAGTGTAGTTTCTTTTGATCCAACAGATAGCTCATTGCCTTAAGTTCCAAAATGCAATCGATATATCATTCAAGGCATTGTGCCTGTATGACATCTATCCCAGTGGGTCCAGATGAAGTCAGAGATGTCAAGGTAAAAGGTAAGCATGTCATATTTGATCCAATGGATAGTGCTTTGCCTCAAACTGAAAGATTCTCAAGATATATTTAATAAGACATTGCACCTGAATGACACCTGGCATATGGTGGGCCCTGTTTAGCGATAACAAATAAAGTAAAGATGACATAACTTAAAGTTCATCCCATGGTTGGCATCTTTCCTCAGACTGAAAGGTCATCAAGATCTATTTCCAAAGGCATTGTGCCTTGCCACCACATGTCCAAGTGGGTCCGACTCTCCAGTTAAAGTAAATTAAATAGTGTTTGAGTGGTTTTCGATCGAACAAATAGTGTGAAGCCTAAATGAAAATATGATCATGATCTACCTTGAAAGGCATTGTGATAGCATAACACATCGATAAGTGATGGGACCCAGCTTGAGATGAAGGAAAGTAAAGCATTGAAAGTTTTAAAAGGATTCAATGGTGATCGTAATGCCTCAAGCTGGAGATGTAGGGAGATTAAACCATTAAGGTATCATGCTAAAGTGACATGTAGCATAAGTGAGATCATGGGTCATAGGTTGTAAACAATTGTAAAGGCACTGTAAGTTGATTTTGATCCAACAGACAGCATAAAGCCTCAAGCTAAAGGTAATCAAAACCTACTCACTAAGGTAATGCACCTAACTACCACGTGTCCAAACTGATGGTAATTTTCATTAACCATTTCTAGCTACAGGATGTAATGGGAAGTTGTTGAGATCTATGGTCATGATTTAAACTCATAAAGTGGAATTTTCTGAACCGTTGGGCCGCAAAGTTTCAAATGAAGTGAAAGAAATGGCAAAGTTTGTGGCCCTTACAGTGGGAATTAAATGTTGATTATACTTGAGAATATCCATAATATTTTCTTCTCGAGCCTTTGAAAGACATAATTGATGGAGTGATTTGAAGCAGAGCTAAATTATGGTGTTTGTTGTTTGTTTCCAACTTTGCAGATTGGGTAAGCTTCTTGAGACTACATTTTTGAACAATCTAAATTTAATTGATAGTAGGGTTTTGGTTATTTTGAAGTAAATAGATTTTACATGCAAGATTGTTACCTTCTTGTCTATCAATCATAAATTTAAGAATGGCACCCAGAAGAGAGATTACAGGGAAAACTGATTATCAGGAGAGAAATGTATATGAAGATCTCTTACAACAGTTAAATAGGTCAACAAATGATTCTTCAAAACTTAAAGAATTGGTGCCAAAACTTCCTCGTCTAAAAATTGGGGAGGGTTTGTATGATAGGGGTAGATGGGAAAGATATGCTAAAATTAGCATGACTAGTTTGGATTTGTTTAAGATATCTTTTAGCCAGAGGAATGCATTTTCCCCAAGCAGTAACATTAGGTAGTTTGATGTGGGAAAGTTGATAGTCCCTGGGGTTTTCATGGATACGAATTTATTAATCCAAATTGTAGAAAAATATGACAGTACTTTGAGAGTTTTGTGGGATATAAATGATAGGGTATTAGTGAGCATCATAGATGATGAAATAATAGAAGTTTTCTAGTTAAATGATCCCTCAATTCAAATGGATATTATTGATTTTAATCAATTCAAGGAAATCTACAAGGCTCAAATAAATTACCTCAGAAGTGGGCCCTTGAAGGAATTCTTTCACAAAATAGGAGGCTTAGTTGTGGTAGGCCCTAATGCATGAGAACCTTTTAAATTGGATTATTTCAATCCAAAGGCTAGAGGTATGTATAGTTCCCTAAGTCATATTTTTGGAGAAGATAAAGAAATAGAGATGCCCATTCCATATATGTTCATGATGGTCCAAATTCTCCACCCACACTTGGCTATCATGTTTTTTTTCCACTTATCTTGCTAAAGTGATTCACCAGGGTTTGATAGGTATAAAAATTGCAAAGATACCCAGGTCGTTTGGCTGGTATTCTATGTTAATGCACATGATCCTGTTCAAGAATGTAGATTATTTTGAAAAGGAGATGGATCTAATGAGGGTCAAAGATGGTGAAGAGATGCATGTCCAACTATGGAGTGTAGATATTATTGGAATAATGGAAGGGTGTGTACTGAGAGGGGAGGGGTGAATCAGTACTTTTAAAACTTTTATCAATTAACCTTAGTAATCTTTTCTTGCATTACCAACCATATTGATTTTCTACCTTATGCATGTAATATCATAACCATAAATGTAAGTGCATGTAAACAATCATAGAAACATTCATGAAATTCATTGAAACATGACACAAGAATTGGTAACACAGAAAACCCCTATTAGAAGGTAAAAAATGCAGTGGGGATGAAACCTACAAAGCTTCACTATCTGTAGAATGGAAGGTGTCGGTTAAGGTACAAGTGTGATCACTTTTGATAATCTTACCCTATTAGGAGTAACATGTTAGACTTTTTAATTCTAATTTGTTAAGGGATTTTAACAACACTGTTAAGTGTGCACTCGGTTAAGAGATTTACAATAAGACTGTTAAGCCCACCTTCTTAAAGGATTTCTTCTATTTTCTATAATTGTTAGAGAGTAGTCAAAAATACTTATTGACCTGATAGCTTGCAATCTTGAATTGTTGAATACAGATCCATTAAATTCACAAAAATAATATCACCTTACTGTGATGATTAATACCTTTGTTCTTCTCAGTATCCTTGAATCTAGTTCTTCATAACTAAATTCTTCCTTTAGTGTCTTTCTACATGAAACTCTCTACCTGATCAATAGATGTCGTCTCTAGTTACAATCATTATCATCTTTCTTGAATGATTATACATTTATATATACAAAGGTTTTTACCTATTTAGGTTTCACGCTTTACAAGAAATACTCTATGATCAAAGGTTTACAACTTGACCTTGATCTCCTAGTTTGCATGTTTACAATCAGCTAAACTAATTAAAACAATTACATATGCTTTACTTGATCCTCAAGAAATGGTTTTATAGCTAAGCATAAAGCTATATTTAAAACTTAAGTGCTTTATCTAATGTGTATCTCAGATCCTATTTTATCATAAATAAAACTATCTCTCAGTAGACTGGAGCTCGGGTTGCTCTATAGACTGGTGCTCAGTTTACTTTGTAAACTATCTGTCAGGTTACTCTATGAACTGTGCTCTTGGTTTACTCTTTGAACTGTCTGTTGATGATAGTTCTATCAATGTTCACTTATTTTGGTGATCATTATGCTAAGACATATTCGGTGATCTCTGCACTTGTCTGTTTTGGTGACCTCTATGTTTGTTTGTTTGTTGTCACTCGGAGATCTTGTAACCAATGGTCCAAAAATTGTTTCCTTGCATACTAATGAAAAACTTATGATCCTTTCGGATTATCAATCTCCCCCTTTGACATTAGTATCAAAAGCTTATATGTGCAAACTGATATGTTCAGTGTATACACCAAGTGTTTACCTTGTCAATGACTGCCCCTATGTGCATGCCTCTGTACAGTGTATGTACATGTTTTCTTCCTTTGTAAAGTATATACATTTTCCCTTTTTGCATTTCCCCCTTTGTATTTTCCTCTTTGGTACATTCATTTCCCCACTTTTTTATATATTTTTATGTATACATATATTCTCCCCCTTTTTTGAAAATAATGACAAAGATGTAGTACTTAGAGCTTGTCAAAGATGTGGGCATGAGATTTCTAAATATCTGCCATCTTCTTCTCCCATTTATCCTTGAGGTATTCAAGGTTCATGTGTTCCAAAGTGATTTGAGTGTGCATGTCATATATACTCTCAGTAACTGACATCTCTAGGGTGGCAACTAATGTCTTTGCCAAATTCATGTGTTGTTGCAAAAATGTGAGATTGAGGAATAACATGGCTTCAAGCTTGGTTACCTCATCTCTAATTTTTCTTTCATTCTTTTGAATCTCTAGTCTCAACCTTTTTTATTCTACAATCTTCTCATAATGAATTTGAATGCATTTTCTTTGGTTGTGAGACTTTGTACACTAGCCTTAAGATCTTCATCTATCTTTGCTATCTTTTCACTATTCTCTTTAGTGAAGTGCTCTAGTGTGCTTAACGTTTGAACTAAGGTAACCACTTCTAAAATAAGAGGTTCCAATGAATTTACCAGATCAGAAAGTCTTACCTTGTTCTCTGCCACTTCTTGGCTAATCTTCTCAGTGAGCTTGTATTGATACTTCTATTCTGCTCTTTCATCTATGGTCTTCTCCGCATCTACATTTTGATTGGTGATTGCCTCAGTTAGAGCTGAGAGTTGATCAATTATTGGTGCATTTGGATCAATCTATGTATCTAGTACTATTAACAATAGTATTTCCTTTGTAGTATCCAGTACCTGTGTATTTTTGTGCTCCTTTTTGAGCTTGTCTTGCACAGTTCTATTGGAGATTTACTTCTGGCAGCTAGTTGATTGTATGTTTGTCATTGATCACAACATATAATATACAATAGTGTTATGTATGTACTTATCAGAATGATGGTATCAAGTCTTGTGTGGTTATATTTATGCTATAGATATGTTTTTTATGTTTTTTTCATACACGCAGACTTAGATATGAAGTTTCAATTGTGTTGTGTAATTTTGTTAAGTGGCAGTTATAGTTTCTGGAGTTTGTCTGTATAGAGCCAATGTATTGCATTGGTTCTTGAGTTGCACCTATCTTCGGGATATGCATATGTATATTCAAGTTAAGTTATGAGTTGATGATAGTTATCTAAAGGCGTCAAATGTATTTCAACAAGATTGCAAAGTTAGAGTTAATTTGGTGAGGCCGACTTAGTGAAGCATCGTGTCTATTCAGTTTATATTGTGCGGTTGTAATTATCCTTGCGTGATTAGTAAAGTCGACAAGGATGTTATGAAGATTTTTCTAATAGGTCCCTTGATCTTATACTTTGAGGAATATACTTATAGCAAGTCATTTGTAGAATGCTAAGTGTGAATGAAAAGAAAAGATACAGGAAAACTATAGAGCAAAATATCAGTTGAGGTTCATTCATCAAGGATCTATGTGAAGAAGAGAAAGATTACAATACACTGGAACTGATCAAGACAACAGGTCTTCTCTACAATTCATCATCATATATAGTGCATATCTATTCTACAGAAGGTTGTAGCCTTCACCATTAAAGCAGTGAGCTTTTGGACATTGAGTCCTCACCCTTAACTAGGTTATTTGTAAAAGACTACTAACAGGGTCAGACCCTTAACCAGGTCACTATACTTATTGCATTGTAAAGAATAACTCCTAATAGGGTTGCAAGATCTTCTAAAAGGGATTATTATAAACAAGTATAGTTCATTGTGGGTGTTAATTCCCACCGAGTTTTTTACCATTTGGTTTCCTCGTAACCAAATTTTGGTGTTGTCTATTGTGTTATCTGAATGTGCATTTACTTTATTGTATTCTGGAGTTAATAAAGGAAAATAATTTAATTAGCTGATAACTGATTCACCCCTCCCCCCCTCTCAGTTATCCTTTGGGACTATTCTAACAATTGGTATCAGAGCCAATTGCGTTGGAGAGAAATCCTAATAGCTTAAGGTAGATCAAATGGCATACTTTAGAAAAAAGAGTCCTAAGTTTGATGAATAGAATTATCTAGATTGGAAGAACAAAATGATACCACATCTACAGTGTGTTGGTTTTGACATCTTTGAGATAGCCACACAATAATTTGTTATTCCCTCTCTAAAAGACCTATCAAGAGATGATGCTACTAGTAAATAGAAGGATACATTCATAGCTAATGCAATTGCCAAAGAAGCCCTTATAAGTGCACTATCTGACAGTGAATTTTATGAGATCAAGAAATTAGACAAGGCATACAAAATATGGAAGTATTTAGAAGACATGTTTGAAGGAGATGTTCAAGCAAATAATGCACGCAGAAAGACATGGAAAAATAAATACAATAGTCTTGAGATGTTACCTGAAGAGAACATTAGAGCCTACAATTAGAGGATAAATGAAGTAGTTTTTGGAATCATAAATAATGGTGGAGAAATATAAGAAGAAGATATAATGGACAAGTTGTTGACTACTTTAACATCAGACTATGTGAACAAGATCATTATTCTAGAGGAAAACATGCAATTTTCACAAGACTTCAAGAGAGAGACTTTGATTAGTAAAATCTCTGCATTTGAGATATCAAGAATGAAGACTAAACCTAAAAGTGAAACAACCTTCAAAGCTTCAGTCCATGGTAAGAAATCTCACATCTCTAGCAATAATGAGAAAGATGAAGTTGATGAAGAACTAGAAGAAATCATAGCCATGATTGCTAAAAGAGAAAAGAAAGGAAAAGGGAAATATGAAGGATAGCTTCCATTCAAATGTTTCTCATGCAACAAGATCGGTCACTTTGTATCCAAGTGTCCTACAAGAGTAAAGAAATTCAGATCTAATTATAAACCTAAATACAAGAAGGAATGCTATCATTTTGAAGAAGGTGTAACTGATGAAGATTTGGGAGAAGATGAAATTGGATTTGTTTCCCTTAAAGGCATGGAAAAATTGATTGAGCATATGGACATTGAAGATGAAAAGGAAACACAGGAGTTAGCCCTAATTTCGAAAGCAAACATCAAAACTGACTAGATCATTGACAGCGGATGCTCTCATCACATGACAGGTGATAAAGATAGATTTGTTCATCTAGACAGGTACAAAGGTGGTATGGTTAGATTTGGAGTTAACACTCCTAAACCTATCATAGGCAGAGGATCCATCACCTTGGATGGAAAGAACAAGATAGATGATGTTTAGTATGTTGATGGATTACATCACAATTTACTAAGTGTTGGACAGCTACTTGACAAAGGTTATCATCTGGAATTCAAAGAAAACAAATGCATTATTAGAAACAAAGAAGGAGACATTATTTCATCAGGCTCCAAAACAAAATTTAATTTTTTTCAGCTCAATTCAGATGTAAGTTATTTTGTTGCAAAAGTGGATGACAGTTGGTTATGGCACAAGAGACTATCATATTAATTTTGATAATATAGTAAAGATAAGCAATGTCAAGGCAGTTAGAGACCTTCCAAGTATTGCAAGACCAGTTGACACAATGTGCAGGGAATGTGTTATGGGAAAGCTTGCAAGGAGTTCTTTCAGAAGCAAATAGAACTCAGCTGAAAACAAGTTAGACCTAGTGCATATAGATTTATGTGGTCCTACTCAAACCAAATCATATTACGAAGAAAGGTATTTCATTTTGTTTGTTGATTATTTTTCAAGAATGATGTGGGTTGCATTCTTAAAGGAGAAGTCTAAAGCCTTTGAGAAGTTCAAAATATTCAAATCCAAAGTGGAGAATGAATCTGGATTAAAACGAAAGTGTTTGAGATTAGATAGAGGAGGAGAATTCACCTCTGATCAGTTTTATGACTACTGTGAAGAACATGGAATTAAAAGATAGTTGAGTGCACCCAGAACCCCACAGTAGAATGGGATAGTAGAAAGAAGGAACAAGATCTTACTTGATACAATGCGCACTATGATGATTGAAGGAAAAGTTGCGCACACCTATTGGAGAGATGCAGTCAATACAGTAGTCTACACTATCAACATAATTCAACTAAGGCCAGGTGTGGATAAGACACCTTATGAAATTTGGTTTGGTAATGTACCTACAGTAAAATACTTTAGAATATTTGGTAGCAAGTGCGACATCAAGAGAGATGATGGTGTTGGTAAGTTTGATGCTAGAAGCGATGAAGGTATTTTCCTTGGTTACTCTACTAAAAGAAAAGCATACAGATGTTTTAATGTGAGATTAAAGAAGATAATTGAAAGTACTCATGTAAAGATTGATAAGAATTTCATGGTTCAAGAAAGGTACTATGAATATGCACCTATGATTGAGGATGAACCCAGGCCTAGTAGTAAAGACATTGTTATTGAAGAAATGTTTGATTGCATTGATGTTTCATGTAATGAACCTGAATCAAGAAAAGAAGTATCATAGATTATAGATGAGGATGTTACACTAAAATTTTCAAAGTTCACATCTAGGTATCATTCAAAAGATGATATCATTGGAGATCAGAGCAGCAGTGTTTTGACTAGATCAAAAGCAAAAAGGTTAACAGTGGATGAAGAGGTATGTTTAATTTCACAGATTGAACCTTTAAATGTTGAAGATGCTTGCAAGGATTCTAATTGGTAGAAAGAAATGGAAGAAGAATTAGATCAAATAATAAAAACTAATACATGGGAATTGGTTCCTAGACCTAGTGACAAAAATGTGATTGGAACAAAGTGGGTATTCAGGAACAAGATGAATGAAGATGGTATAGTGGTCAGAAACAAAGCAAGACTAGTGTGTAAAGGATATGCGTAGAGGGAAGGGATAGATTACACTGACACATTTGCCCATGTGAGCATATTAGAAGCCATTAAGTTATTCTTGGCCTATGCAACATTCAAAAAATTCAAAGTTTATCAAATGGATGTCAAATCCGCCTTTCTGAATGGTGACTTGAAGGAAGAAGTCTACATAGAATAGATTGAAGGATTTAATCTATCAGATAAGCCAGAAAGGCTATGCAGATTGAAGAAAGCACTCTATGGACTTAAACAGGCTCCAAGAGCTTGGTATGAGAGACTAGATGGTTATCTTACCAAGATTGGATTCAAGAAAGGAGCAGCAGACTGGAACCTATTCATAAGAGACACACCTAATGGACTCCTACTTGTTGCCATATTTTTTGATGACATTATCTTTGGAGGTAATGACAAGCTTAGTGCAATATTTGCAAAAGAAATGCAAAATGAATTTGAAATGAGCATGATTGGTCCTATAAAATACTTTTTGGGATTGAATGTAAAGCAGAAAGATAAAGGAATATTCATAAATAAGTCCAAATATGTGATGGAAATATTTAAGACCTTCAAGATGGAATACTATAAGCCAGTATGCACTCCTATGATAACAGGAAGCAAGCTTTCTAAAGAAGAAGATTCTGCAGTAGTTGACAAGACATTGTATAAGTCTATGATTGGAAAACTTATATATCTTACTCAATCTAGACCAGACATATCTAATGCAGTTTGCATTGTTGGTAGATTTTTAGCTGAACCAAATAGAATCACCTAATGGAAATAAAGAGAATATTTAGATATCTAAAGGGAACTATAGACTATGGTTTATGGTATCCTAAATCAGAGAATGTACAACTTCATGTGTATACATATGCAGATTAGGCAAGTTGTCTTGATGATATGAAGAGTACTTTTGGAGGAGCAATATTTCTTGGAGATAGGTTGGTTTCTTGGGTAAGAAAGAAGAAAAATTGTATCTCTTAGTCAACAGCAGAAGCTGAATATGTTGCAATAGCATTGAATTATTCAACAATGGTTTGGATCAAGAAGATGGTTAAAGATTTTGGTATATAGGTTGACTATCCTATTTTTATTCACTATGATAACACCAGTACTATCAACATGTCCAAGAACCCTATGATGCACACAAAGACAAAGCACATTGAGATTAAATACCATTTTCTTAGAGAAAAAGTTGCAGATAATAAAGTAAAATTGGACTATGTGAGCACCAAAGAATAGTTGGCAGATATTTTCACAAAGCCTTTATCAAAAGATACTTTTTAGTATCTCAGGGAGAAGTTGGTTGTAATTCCCTCTCCTGAGTCTGATTAGATAAAGTAGCAAGAATATCAGTCATTAAGTGACTAATGAATGGTTGACTACTCTACTTCTGGAGTAGTACCTATGCTTAATTGTTTATGGTGCCCTTTGCCATTGATGTCAAAGGGGGAGTATATAGTAAGTGGGAGCATATACTCTGGGGGAGTATAGACATAGACAGAGGAGCTATAACAATGTAGAGAAATATTTGATGAGGATATTGAGAAGATTGTAAAAAATGAGTTGAAGATGTTTTTAATATCATATGTTTCCATCAATGTCAAAGGGGGAGATTGTTGGAGATTTACTTCTGGCAGCTAGTTGATTGTATGTTTGTCATTGATGACAAAATATAATATACAACAGTGTTTTGTATTTACTTATTAGAATTATGGTATCAATCCTTGCACGGTTATATTCATGTTGTAGACATGCTATTTATGTTTTGTTCATACACACAGACTCAGATATGAAGTTTCAATTGTGTTGTGTAATTTTGTTAAGTGGCAGTTACAGTTTTTGGAGTTTGTCTATACAGAGTCGACATATTGCATTGGTTCTTGAGTTACACCTATCTTCAGGATATGTGTGTGTATATTCAAGTTAAGTTATATGTTGGTGATAGTTATCTAAAGGTGCCAAACATGTTTCAACAAGATTGTAAAGTTAGAGTTAATTTGGTGAGGCTGACTTAGTGAAGCGCCGCGTCTATTCAGTTTATATTGTGTGGTTGTAATTATGCTTGCATGATTAGTAAATCTGAAAAGGATGTTATGAAGAGTTGTCTAATAGGTCCCTTGATCTTATAATTTGAGGAAGATACTTATAGCAAGTCATTTGTGGAATGCTAAGTGTGAATGAAAAGAAAAGACACAGGAATGATGACATTATTTTGCCATTAGTATACTCAGAGGAAAAACACAGACAGAAAGCATTACTAGCAGATAACAGGCATCACTGGTGAACCATAAGCAGTACCAATGAACTGCAAGCATACTCGACAGCATAAATAATTTTGAGAAAAATTCTAAGTATAAATGTGACAAGCTTCACCGACAAACACAAAAATTATTGGCGAACACAAGCATTACCGATGAACACAAGCATCACCGATGAACACAAGAATTACCAGAAACATAGTTTCTAGAATCAACCCAATAGGAATAGACAAGCATACCTGATGACATGTTCAAGAAGGAACACCGATGATCAAGAAAATTGACCATCAGAACCGACAGACAGATCAAGAACCCGCAAATTGTGGATCTGAGTTTTACACATCGATTAAAGCAATGTAAATCTATTTATAGAGTTTTAATTTTGTTTTAAATCATATTAGATGGTCATTCATGCTTTATTTAAATGCTTTAAATCATCCTAATGGATCAAAAGCATATCTAACTACAAATCAAGATCAAGTTGTATATCTTGAATCTAGAGTTAACGTGTAAAATGCATGAATCAAGAATTGAGCTTAGATTAGTATAAATATATGTTCATACTCAATTGTGAGTACATTAATTCTTAATAATTGATAGCCACAAAGAGCATCTAAGGAGCAAAAGGCATAATTCATGCAAAGAGCAGAAATAGAATACATCAGTTAACAAGAACACATAGAGGCTACTGACGAGCAGATAAAGGTAATACTCAATCATGGAAGGATGATTAATAGTATTTTGGAGCTTCATAGGATGTGTTTTATCAGCAATTGAATATTTCATTTATCATCAGATCAAAGACTTATGAAGTTGCATTCTAACAAGTGCATCACATCTAAAATCCTTTTGTAGAAGATGGACTTAACCGTCCTTTGTAAATCTCTTAACAGAGTGCACACTTAACAGTGTTGTTAAAAGCTTCAAATGAAGTAGATCTTAACAAGTCTCCACTGTAATACTCCTAATAGGGTAGGTCATCAGAAGTGACCAAATTGTAAGCCTTAACCAGCTCTTCTTATCTACAGATTGTGAATTTTGTGGGTAACAATCCCCACCGTAGGTTTTACTTCCTTAGCAGGAGTTTTCTGCGATACCATATCTTGTGTTGTGTTATCAAATTTCATGTATGTTTCTTTTACTGTTACATATCAAGTAGATTGTATGATATGATTTCATATGCATAAAGAAAGATGAACAGATAGATAAGTTATTTTACAAGCTGATGACTAAGGGTTAATGGGCTAACCAAGAAAAGTTTTAGAGGTACTGATTCACCCCTCCCCTCAGTAAAAATTATCTCAATATAATTCCAACAACGAAAAGTGCAGAGCAGAATATCAGTTGAGGTTCATTCATCAAGGATCTATGTGAAGAAGAAGTGAAATATTACAAAACACTGGAACTGATCAAGACAACAGGTCTACTCTACAGTTCATCATCAGATATAGTGCATATCTATTCTACAGAAGGTTGTAGCCTTCACCATTAAAGCAATGAGATTTTGGACAGTGAGTCCTCACCCTTAACCGAGTTATTTGTAAAATAATCCTAACAGGGTCAGACCCTTAACCAGGTCACTATACTTATTACATTGTAAAGAAAAACTCTTAACAGGGTTACAAGATCTTCTAACAGGGATTATTATAAACAAGTATAGTTCATTGTGGGTGTTAATTTCCACCAGGGTTTTTACTATTTGGTTTCCCCATAACTAAATTGTGGTTTTTTCTATTGTGTTATCTGAATGTGCATTTACTTTATTGTATATTGGAGTTAAGAAAGGAAAATAATTTAATTAGTTGATTACTAATTCACCCCCCCCCCNAAATAATTTAATTAGTTGATTACTAATTCCCCCCCCCCCCCCCTCTCTCAGTTATCCTTTGGGACTATTCTAAAAAGTTCTCCATACTTAGATAATGACTCTGGATCCAATTTCCTTAGATCATAGTTGGGTATGTCAATTATCTCATCCAGTGTAACCAGATCTTTACTCTTCTTCTTCTTCTTCTTTTGGATTGTGTTGGAAGCAGGGGAATGTAGTACCATAGAAAGTTCCTTCTCTATTTCCTTTGCCTTTGGTGATTGTGTGGGAGGTGTGGTGCCTTTTGTATGCTGATTGGTATTGACCTATTGGTTTGTAGTAGACGTCTCTACATCAACCTTGTCTATATCTGCAGCTTTGTTTACCTCTTTAGTATCTTTTGTAGTGGCATCACTCGGTTATTTCTCTCCACTTGTATCTTTCTTCTCTTCATTTATATCTTGCTGCTTCCCATCTTCTTCACCTTTCTCCATTGGAATGTTTGCATCAAACTCATGTTTCTTTTCCTTTTCTTCAGATATGATATTGATAGCTTGTATCAGTAAAGGCATGTGACCTAGTATAATTTCCTATAAAACATCCATTATTTCCTTTTCCTTTGGTTTCTCGGTGGCAATAGTTACATCTTCATCATTCTTGGGATCATTATCAAAATCAATATGAGTTATATATTTTATGGCGATCTCCATTATATCCCCTAATGATTTTAATATTTGAGGTATATCATCCATGGCCTTACTTTCCTTTGTTGTCAAATCAACTGGATTGATATCCTTGGTATCATTGATGAAGATATGCTCTGGGCTCAGTGTGGCCTTCTTCTCTTCATAGTGAGGTGTCTTGGTAAGGGCTAGTACTTGCTTGGGGGCATTGAAATTTTCATTCCAAGTCTCATTACTTTCTTTGTCAAGGTCTTCTAATTTTCCCTCTAGTACTTTGTATGCTCTCATCTTTGCTGAAAATTTCTTTGCATGCTCCTTCATAGTTGAATCAATCTCTTCAACTGTTGACCTGGGAGGCATGAGTGTCACTAGTGATCTTTCCCTTATCCATTTTTTTGTGTGCAAGGCATATGTCCATCTTGCTAAAATTTTGTCATTAAGATCTTGTGGCATATTCTTGTTGAATTGCATTGGTACACACTTGTATACAACCATTACCTTAATTATGGTCTCTTCAATCTTATTTTGATCTTTGGGAGACAATGTTAGCCATTTTTTAATCTTTCAATGTGATATGCTACCTTTTTTGATGATTGATTCTACAACTTCATCAACTATTTTAGGAACTTTCATCTTTTCAGTTTGGAGTCCTTGTTCACTCGCATCTTGTTTAGTGTCATCTGTGTCCTCTTTTCCTCTTACATATTTCCTTCTTTGTTTCAGTGTTGATGTCCCAGTTTAAGGCTTTCTTTTCTGGTAATTCCTTACAATTCCTTTCTTTATTGGTGGTGAGTCTGCTTCTCTTGTAGTTTTACTCCTGGTTATTGATGCAACTGTTACATTTGTAACTTTTGCTTTCTTGGCTTGGGGTGCATCAGATTCAGTAGAATTAGAGTCAGTCAATTCTTTATCTTCACAAATAGGTGATTTTCCTCCAATGACATCTTGTTGTTCTATATTATTCATCATTTACCGAAAGTTTCATTTCAAGTGTTTTAACCATTTTTGTCTTCTTTTGGTCTATCTTCTTCACTACTAAGCCACCCTTGATTCTAGACTTGGCTTCCTCATATGTGCCAAATATTGCCAATGATTTTTCCACTAGTTCATTTAGTAAGGCATCAATATCCTTTGTAGCCTGATCAATTTTGATCTCATAATCTAGTGGTGGTAGCAATGATGTTCTTGGTATAGCTAGTTTGATTAGAGTGGTGTCGGTGTCCACTATAAAACATATCTCCTTGTATTTCTCTACTAGTTGTGCAGGAGTTCTCATTCTCTTCTGCATTCTATCCTTGAAGGTAGTGAAGTATGCATCCATTATGGAAGTGAATTTATACCCTAGTGACTTAATAAATTCACTAATTTGTGCAATTATAGGTTGGTTAGTCTCCCAAGTGACATTACCGACAGAGGGGAAGAAATTATGAATATAGAAGAATGTTGACATAAGGAGTGAACCAAACATACATGAATTAGATCTGGCTAACCTAATTTTCCTCATATTCTCCTCTAGTTTCTTCAGTAGTAGCTCAAATAATTCTAGTTGAAGTCCCTTCTTCACAATCTTATAAACAATGTCAACTTCTCCACAAGATATGTTGTGCATTCTTCTAGCTTGAAATATTTTTTACCCAATCACACATGCACAAAATTTAATCTTGGGGTTAGTGATTGTACTAAGTTTAAACCCTCTTCCATCCCATTCTACCTTAGTTAACTTTTCAATGTCGGGGTGTGAAGGATGCTTTAGGGCTTTAGCCTTGTTGATTATTGGATAACCAGTTACAACATGAATCACATCCTTTCTGATCAGTTTTGGTTCATCCACCCACATTTTTATGTCATGCACTCGACTAAGAACCATCTGAATCCACTCCATTTTGAACTCTCTTAGGAAAATTAGGATATTTGTTAACCCTTTCACCTCAATGTGCTTGTGTTCATCTTTCAAGTTTCCATCCTGGCATAGCTTCTTGTAAGCTTCCCGAGTCTCAATATCTCCGATCTCTACAACCTTGTAGTGGATGTAAGAATGAATATCCTTGACTAGAGAAACCCTAGGAGGAATTCCCAAAAATGCTCCCATGTCATCGGGTTGGGAAGAAACCTTAGGACAGAACTTATAATGTGGCTCCTCACAGGTTGCATGGTGGGGATGGAACCCACAAGTATTAATTTTGCAGAAATAAGGTATACTCTGTTAGGGGTTTATGTACATATAAGGAATGCACATGCATTTATTCTTACAACATAGAACTCACTAGTCAATTACAAAAATAGGTATAGAACCTTCAGAGGTTCACTACCATACAAAAGGATTCATCCACAAAAGGTGAACTGAGAAACATCATCACAATACTAGTACAGTTCCAATGAAGCACAAAATAAAACTATTTATCTAACTATCAATCCTCTAATAACTAATCCACCAATATTATATAGAATATATAAACCATAGCCAACCATCTCATATATCAATCAACACAAAAACTCAAGCTTATATTTCAATAATCAAGACTTTCCAACCTCATTGTCAGCCTTAGGAACCAAATAGGTAACGTGTGAAGTGTTGGCCAATATATACCATTAAACATGTACCTAATCTTCAAATTTAACATAGAATTCAACACTCTTGTCATATTTAACATCTCCAACAATTAAACTGATTAGGTCATTGATCTGGTAGGATCGCTAATTGATCTAACATACAATTATCTTAGTCTCTTACTGAACTCTACTAACTCGATACTCAAAGGATCATAGCTGCATCAAATTATCATATAAACTATTGGAATCTTAGAAATAGATACATAACACCTCTTAGAATCATCTCTTAGTTTCACACATCAAAAATTGATCAAATGTGTTTGTACCGATCCATATACTGAAACTTGTACACTAAGTTTGCTATTCCATACTTAGCCAAATCTGAAGTAAAACATTCGGTATCATCAAAATATGAAAAGATATCTCTACAATAGTGTGTAGTTGTCATCAATGAAAATATAAAACATCTTCCTATCAGCTTCTCTTGATAATAGATTTTTTTGTAGATCATTTTCTTCTGGGTTGTATCCCCACTGTTGTTTTTTCCACTAACAAGGTTTCCACGATAAAAATCCATGTGTTATGGTTGTGTGGTTTATGCTAGATGTTCTTGCATGTTATTTATCATCATAAGTATTAAGTGGTTTGTAGATCTAAATTCAAAGTTAAAAATTGTTGAAAAATCGATTCATCCCCCCTCTGAGTATTTCCTTCCTTCCAAATATTGCTATTGGAGCTTTGGTCCCTTGGAGGAAGCATAACAAATTTAGGGTGATCCAAAAAGGCTAGATGGATTCAGATTTGAAAGAACAACTCTTAGTTTCCTTAGATTATCTTGACCAGTCTAAAGCATAAGTTCAAGAGTTTCATAGGGATCTCAAAGAAGAAGAAATATTCATCTCACAATGGAAAACATAGTTGAATAAAGAAAAGATGAAAATAAGGGAACTTTGTGGTCAGTTATAACAAAAAGAAAAGTGAGAGCTCAGATGATGAATAGTTGAGTCAAGACTTGAAGGAAAATTTTGTAAAATGTGAGAACCTTAAGTAAGAAAGTGCAATCATGAAGAATGAGATGGAAGCTATAGTGATGCGGATGACCAAGGAGATTGAAGATAGGAAGAGGAATGAAGATAAACTCAACCATTCCTTAAATGAAAGATCTGATGAATACAATAGACTTGTTGTTGATCTGCAGGGACCCAAGGATCTTGAGGAAGAACTTCGAGATGATCTTTTTATTTCTAATGACTATAAGGAGAATTTAATGATTAGTTTATCCAAGCTTGATTCATTGCTTCAAATTCAAAGGAGTCCAAATGACAATTGTGGTCTTGGATTTGAAAAAGGAGAAAGTTCTAGATCTTCCTAAAGGAACTCTAGATTTGAGAAGAGGATGAATAAGAAGCCATAAAAAAGATAACCTAATTCTCAAAGGACTAGTGGTTAGTACTTAATTTATGATAAAATGGGTCGTAAAGCCATGCATTATAGAAATAGAATGAATAAGAATCATGCATCTTTTTTTGGTCAATGTTATAAGTGTAATAAACATGGTCATAAGGTAGGTGAGTGAAGAAGTGTTGCAAACAACTCCATGAGCAATAAAAGAAACATAAAATACTATGAATGAAATGGATTTGGGAACATTGAAAATTAGTGCACATCAAGATGAAATCAAGTGAGAAACAAAAAGGAAAAAGGAATGTTGTATGCTACAAATGCAATAGATTAGGTCATGTTGCAATGGATTGTAGCACTAGAAAGGCGAATCAAAGAAGTCCAATTAATAAGAGTAGGAATAAGACAAGAAAGGATAAATTTAAGAGTTGGAGAGATTATAAATAAAATGAAGAAGACTTGGGTGAAGAATAATGTTGACAACTCGCTAGAAGGGTCTGCATTTGGATCTAGTGCTAGCAATTCCTTAGGGAATTGAAATTAGGCCTTTGGCCTAGGGGGAGCTTACAAGAAAATTCTTATGAAACCCAATGTAGATGTTGATTCCTGAATATAATATGCATTGAGAATTTTAATTATGTTTTCACATAGGTTTTTGAATCACTACCAAATGGATTTGACAAGATTGAAAGGTGCACGATCAATTTCTATCAATCCATGTAGTGAACAAGGTGTTTTAAATAATTAAGGTATGAAGCATTTAATTTACTTGGAAACTAGGTAAAGGGTAAACAAAAGGAGATTTGTGGCTTGTTAGTACTCTCAAATTTTGAATAAATTTAGAGTGACTACACTGAAAATTTCTCTAAGTGCAGATTGTTGCCCTAAGAAACTCGTGGAGAAGGCATATTCTGAATGCATGCAAAAAGAGGCCTATTGATTTTTGTGAAAAACCACTTGGGAGATGGGTTCAAAACCTTTCATTTAGAAACTACATGGGGTTACAACCCTTAGATTTTAGTTCTGACTTGTTTTGGAGATGGCCATTTGGAGGCGCTTGTCTAAATCTGTATTTTTGCCTGTGTAAGCTTGCTGTAGCAGGCCCTATTTGCATTTGAATATCTTGTGTCCTATTAATTTTCATGGCCCACCATTTTGGGATTGTTTAATATGTATATCTAATAAATTATGTTCCAAAGCTCAATCCATTTTGAACCCGTTTGATAGGTTTTCCAATCCCTCAAAGTTGGTCTTCCAGAAATGTCTCGTTTCTTTGTTCTGCCAAAAATTCTGAGTAGCCCTGTTTGATCAATTGTAACTTTTGACCTTGTGACCTGATTGAAAAAATTCCTTTTGCATAATATTACAAAGGTCAAATACTTCTTATATCTCCATATTTAGGTCATGATGAATCCATCTGGGTAGTTTTCCAATCCGATTCCATTTGTATTTTCTATCAGTGTGTTGAGCTATCGAATGCAGAATTCTGAAGTAGCTTACTTTGAGGTCTTGCAAATGTGTATCCAGATGATTTCCTTAGATAATTTATTTCTCCCTCATATTGTAAGCATGGATTTGTACCTACTTGGAGATTTTCAGATTTCTACCAATCTGATTGATCACTTTGCTTTGCCGATTCCAAACCCAATTTCTGCATATCTGTTGGGTATTCGTTCAGAAAGTGTTTTAGAAACTGACTTTGTGTATTAATGTCATTTGATCTGTGGACCATCAAAGCAAGTTAGTGATAGTTTCATGATCCTTGTATGAAACTAAATCTATTACCAAGGTTCAGATCATGAGGGTTTCTTTGGTTGAGTTTTCAAAGTAAAAATCAAAGAGGTCTTGTGCATATTAACAATGTTTTCAGAATTGCACTTTACTGAATTGCCTTCTTTAGAGGTTGGTAATTTTTTGTCGGATGATTGTTTTAGAATGACGATCATTTCCCTATAATCTGTATGTGAAAGTGTATTATCAAGATCGGGCTTGGGCCTCAAGGCAAGTTTTTATAATGTTTGCAAAGGCCGATCCCGTTGAGATTTATGTTATTTTGGCATTTGCACTTATGCAGTTTTCAGAATTGCTATCTTTTGATCAGTTACTCTAGGCATGTAGAATTGGATCCAAAAAATCCCTTTGGCATGTGTTTTCACATATTGAAAAATAGTGTGGGTTTACGTTTGTATGATTATGGGATGCTTCTTGGTCAGTTTTTGAGACCAGTTCAAGAGGCCAGTTGCCATTAGTGTCGTCATTTTGCAGAAATGTTATGGTTGTTTGAAATGATCATTAATTCAATGTCCTATGATCTATGACCACAGTAGGCTATATTTCGATGCATTGAAGAAGGTGAAGGAATATCTCAGGCATTTGAGTTTTCTGATGAAAGATAAAGGGGAACAGTGTGAAGTATAGAATTCAAAAGTTATTAAAAGCATATGGGCATTAAAGTAGAAATTTTAAAAACAAATTCATGGATGCCTATGCCATATTGTAATATTGTCTGCACTAAAATTTTCCTTTGAAAGGATTGGTGGTGGACCTTGTTCAGATGACTGGAAGAGGCTATGGTTTTAGAAGATTACAAACGTTTTAAATTAGCAAGCTAATGCTATTGCCAGGAGAATCTTTAAAAAGAGTAAATCCATCATACTCTGTGCAATGTTTGGTATATAAGTTTTCATTGTGTTGGCATATAAAGCCTAGTCTTCAAGCCTATCCTAGATTCCACCAGAGCCTAAGCAGAAGACTTGCACAGACATATGTGGAGATAACTTTAAAAAGTCTTAAAACAAAAACCAAATGGCTAGCATTGGAATAGGAATGGAGACTTGCACAAGAAACAAGTAGAGAACATTCTAAAAAAATCTAGCCAATATAATTGGCAAGAAATCTGTGCAAGTTTGTGGCAAAAGATAGTGTTTTAAAAAACAATCAATTATTTTGCAAGTGATATTGCGCTGGACATTGGGTGAAGTCTACGTAATTTGAAAGAAGAGGTGATTCGTAAGTAATGGAAAATGAAAGGAGGATTGCGCAGAAAATATTTGGGAACCAGCGTATACCAAAGTTAAGTGGATGGTAAAACCAAAGTTTGAAAACAAACTTCATGCAAACACCATTGACAGGTGTAAAGTATTTGGAGACTTGCATAGGTAGCATGTGAGGAGAAACCAGTGTGTAATGAAGGGATTTTAAAGCTCCTAAGAAAATTGAAATTGGCACATTGTTTTTTAATAGAGAAAAGTTTCAAAGTGTAAATTCTGCGCTAAAAGAATGGTGTAGTTCCAGCCCAACCTTCACGTTGGAGAAGGAGTGAGGTCATGCATTGCAAAGGGGAGCTAGCATGATTTTAAAAACCAAAACATTATCAAATCAAATGATATGTCTGTGCAAACTTAAGAAGGCAAAAGACAAAGAATATTTGGGAACATTCAATGTAAATTACATTTGGCAATAAAAAAATTATGTGCGGGAATGCAAAATAAGAGGTATGCACATTACCACTGACCAAAGTAAGATTTCATAGCTGTTTGAAGGGTTGCGCATGGTGAATATGCAGAGGTTAAAGGAAAAAACTAAGGCCTTTTTCATGTTGCACATGATAATATGGCAAAATACTGGAAGAGTAAGACCAGCGCAATAGGCATGGAAGGAGCCTACGCTGGAAATGGTGAAGAGGCTTGCACCCGCCAGCATAGAGGAGGTAATTGTCTAAATGATTTTATCCCACATTTGCTGGGAGGGGGCTTTCTTTAGTATTTTTGTGTGCCCGCGCTCACTGTTTAGTTTGAATAAGAACCAAGAGGCCAATTGGTAGGCCCCTTGGCTAGAGGAATAAATGGAGTGGTGGACCCCATAATTTTTGCAAATAGTTGCAAAGTCTTTAAAAAAAACTTGAAAACATTTAATCCCAGATTGGTGGGGCAATGCAATTCTGGGATGTTTATATGCCAAGATCCAAACATATGAAATGTAAAGTGAAGATGAGGCTATGTACACGTGTGAGTTCACATAAGATACCTTAAAATGCATGCCAAGTGGTTGGTGAGTTATCCGATGTCCAAATTTTTTAGGTGGTCTAGCGTAGATGATGCTAACATGGTGGACACGTGGCAGATGGTCATTCACTCACACTGGAGAAAGAGGGTCACAAAAATGGCTCGCGAGTGAGTGACCGAGCTTAATCATGCACTCGCAAAGCAAGGAGGCAGAGCAATTGTGCTGGTTTGATGAGGTGCCCGAAATGATGCGTGAGCTTGCGACTGAGCCAGTCGTGTAGTCACGGCCCCAAAAATTGGCTCATCACATAGTCATGCAGGAGGATCAAGATGACCGATATGGATCGTGGGTGAGCGACTGAGATCATCGCGTGGCATCTAGTCACTTAGTCGCAGACCCAAAATTTGCTTGTTGCGCAGTCGCACATGAAGATTGAGGTGATGAAAAAGGCATGTGAGTTGGCGATTCAAATCATCACGCACTCATGGAGGTTAATGAAAGTGACCAAAAAGTGTTGTGGCTGAGTGATCAATGTTAGTCGCACACTCGTAGAGGCTATGTAGAGGTGAATTTTCAAAGCCAACCAGGAGGTGACACTTGGCGAGATCTGGTGAATTGCATAGGAAAAGAAAAAAAAATGGATTAAATAGTCTATGCAGAATACAAAATCAAAGTTAAAATTACAAAATGATATAGTTTAGACTATATTAAAAAATTTATAAATTTAATTGATGCACAAGCAAAAGAATGATTTCAATAGATGGTCAAACTTTGTGCAAACATATAAATGTCATATATCAACGGAAAGCTGGAAGAGCAAGAATTACATTTTTGAGATTAGATTTGGTGCAGGCCTCCACCTATTTAGGATATTTCAGTTTGAATACAAAAGGGCCATGTGTCACTAGTTGAAGAGATTCTGAGAGATGAATCATGATTTGAGTTGTAGAAAGGGTAGATGGTTTTCTAGAGGACATAGCAAATCTTATTATTAAGCAAAGAGTGATGATGCAAGATGGAGACAGTTGAAGAAGAGATCAAGTCTTCAGATATTTTGAAGGGAGGATAGGTGTTGAATATAGAAAGGATCAGGAATTGTTTCCCTTTCTCTATATCTTATGTAGGGTTCCAACTTCTGAGAGTTTAGCTCTAGATTTTGATGTTCCAATATGCAAGTTCTATTTAAATTAGTGTTATGATTCAGAGTATTTGGTCATG
This sequence comes from Thuja plicata, assembly GCA_018584345.1. Taxonomy (NCBI): domain Eukaryota; kingdom Viridiplantae; phylum Streptophyta; class Pinopsida; order Cupressales; family Cupressaceae; genus Thuja; species Thuja plicata. The sequence goes on from MU223396.1 coordinate 1,248,571, forward strand.
TGTACATATGGAAGCTATGTTTTACTAATGAAATACACTTGGAACCTCTTCGCAAGCATTTGATATCTTTGTTTGTTTTTTGGAATTCTTATGAATTAGATTTGTAAGGCATTTCTAGTTTGTCATCTACAAGGTGGATTGTGACATTGTTCCTTAGTTTCCTTCAAGAAAGGAGCAAATATCTTTGGATAATGTTTGATAATATCAAGGACATATGGATCTGATAATTATGTATTTGTGATGAAATAGGTGAATTGTAAGGCATTTTACTGGTTTAAAATATATTGAGTTGTGAATCTTTGTGAATGTTAGTTCAATTTGACTCTGTGCCTGATGGATTAGGCACTGGTTTTATACTAGAATTGTAGCAAAATCATTTTAATCAAAATTTACTTTTCTATTTTAAGAGCTGTGAATGATTTTCAGATCAAGTGTGATGGGCAGGAATACATCTCATGATTCACTGAAAGAAGTGAATCCAATAGGTACACCTGCCTAAGCCTTTGAGCTCATAGTGTAGGAGGATTGCTTGATCCTCGTTAATTAGCCATTTCTTTGACAAGGTCAAGGAAAACTATTAACAAAATGGAAACTCTACTAGGGATTAAGAGATGCAATAATCTTGGAACTTTCCTAGAATCTCTAGTTTTCTAAATTTCCATATCTTTCAATCCAGTTTCAAGTCAGCTCATCCTAGTCGCATTAACAAAATGGAAACTCTGCTAGGGAGTTAAGTAAAGTTTCAGTAAAATGATTAGTGAGTGTAGGAGAGTTGTTTCCTCACCTTGTTGTGTTAACCCTAGAATCTATTTTTGAAAGAAAGATTCAAGGTCTTAGAATCTGAAAGTTATTTCAGATCTGTGTAAGGATAGCTTGGAAGTGTTTTATTATAGTGATTATAATAGATTATGCGGCTTTGCTGGTTGGAGAGAACCCATAAATAAATGTATGTGTCAAATAGCTTTTGTTGTTTGAAAATTTTCCTCTGCAAGGAGGTGGTGACTCTATGTTGAAAAGAACCTGATGGAGCTATCAAGAAGGCTCTAGATCTGCCAAATTTCTAGTCAAAGAAATAAGAGCGGCAACTACAAATTCCTTTCAGGTAATCCTCATATTTTCATGTGAAAGAAAAGTTCCTTATGAAGTGAAGTAGCACTAAGAAAATGAAATAATGGTCATAAGATGATAGTGCTTCTCGATTGTTGAATGTGTTCTTTATACTTTTGAAGGTTCCATTATTCCAACAATTGGTATCAAAGCTAGATCTCTTATTTGGAAAATTTTAAATCACTTGAGAGAAAAGATCATACAATGGGAAGGTATAAGCTTGATAAAAATATTGAGAATCAGAAGTTGTAAATATAGATTTTCTTTGAGAAATACAAAGAAGAAAGAAATAAAATGAAAGAGCTATTGGCTGAAAGAAAAGTCAAGGCATCTCGCAACAATGAAACTGATTATCATGAAGAAGAGATACCTGAATTATTTGATTCATCTAGATCTAGATTTGGTAATACATCTGACACATCTGAAGGAACCATTGTAAATCTAAATGAAATCAAACAACATCTGGTTGCACAAGTTAAAGTACTACATATCGGTCAAGAGATACAGATGGCAAGAATGATTGATGTTATGAAGAATGCAAGACAAGCTGAACAAGAAAGAACTTTGGCTATTGATGATAGGAGAAAGATTTTTGAAAGGTTGCAAGAGAAAGAATCAGAGATATAGAGACTTACTGAACATCACATTGAGATCACCAATCAAATAGTTCTTATGAGCCATGAATCCAACCAAGTGAACATACAACTTAATGGAAAATTGGAAGTTATTGGTGAACTAAAAGAAGAAAATTAGAAACTGAAGTATGAAGTAAAGATGCAACAACAACATAATGATATGATCAAGAAAGCTAAAGAAAGTACAAAAAGAATAGATGAATTTCTAAATGGACAGAGAAGAATCAACAACAATATCATTTTAGGGTATACCGAGCATGGAGAATCATCAAACCAAGCTGATCAAAGGAATGTCTACACAAATCCAAGACTAAATAAGAGGTCATGTAATCATTGTGGAAAATCAAGCCACACATCAAATGTTTGCAAGAGAAAAGAAAAAGGTATTCCTAAAACTACTTCTACATTCATAGGTAATTGTTATAACTGTAACAAGCATGGACACAAAGCACATGAATGTAGATCTAAGATGAACAAACCAAAGAATAAATCGTACATAGAAAAACATTGCTCTACTTGCAACATACATGGCCACACATCTCATGAATGCAAGAAAAGGATAAAGCAAGTCTGGAAACCCAAAGAACAAGAAAATGCATATCAACCAAGAAGAGTTGGTAATACATATGTTTGGGATTACAACACTTGGGTAAATTGTAAAACATGTGGTAGATATAGACATAAAGTTGCTAACTATATGAGGAAATGTATAAGAAGATCTACAAACTAGAATAACTCTGGAATGACATGCTTACACTATCATAAGGTCGGTCACCTAAGCAAGGACTAAAAAGACTAAGTGATAGAGTCAAGCACTTTTGCAAATGGAAATAATATTGAAGACATCAAAAGAATGAGAAATCAAATGTGGAGGAGAGCTTCAAATAGTGATAATGCTGGACCAAGCACTATAGTTGGTGACACCTCATCTAATGGATTAGGTGATTCCACCACCCCCACCTAAGAAATACAAGTATGGAATTGCACTCTACAAAGCTATATTTTACATCAGTTCCTAAATTCATTGATAATATGCCAAATTAGCATGAATGAAGATGCACTATGGTATTACTTGTTATGTTTTGTGAATCTAGTTTGGTCGGTTAATATAAATCGAGCATAAACTACACATCGGTAAATATATGAAAGATAAATGAGTTGACATTATACACCAAGCATTGTCGGTAAACATGTGGGAGACAATTGAGTTGACACCTTGTACCAAGTATTGAATGCTCACCGAGGTGAAGTCTTTGGTGTGTTAACCGAGCATCTACGGTTTGTCAACCGAGTGGCAGGTGAAGCATTTAATGCATCACTTAAGTCATAGTTTCTATAAAAATGGAAATGAGAGCTCATTCATTCACCCAATGTTTACGAGCAGATTGCAAAGTGAGAAGAGTGATTTATAATGATTATATTACAGAGTGATTAACATCGATTCCCATCAACTCCAAAAAATTTCAAGCACTCATCGCGATCATCTAGTAAGTACCAAGACTTACCAAGCTCACAGTTCATTTGCAAAGAAGCCCTACTTTTATGAACAAATGACATCCACCTTACGAACCTCAAAAATAAAAAATGGAAAAAGATAAAAAGGTTGCTCTTATCAAGAACTTGAGTTGTGAAGAACCAAACTACAAGTTCTATCATGAGGTTTCCTCACAACCCGATGACAAGGGAGCATTCTCGAGTATCCCACCTAAATTTTTGTTGGTCGAAGACATCTATGCATTCATTCATTGAAAGATTCTAGAGATTGGAGAAATTGATCTTGTGGAAGCTTACAACAAGCTATGCAAGGAAAAAAATATAATGGAAAAATACAAGCACATATAAGTGAAAGGGTTAACCAATGCCCTACTGTTCCCAAGAGAGTTCAAAATTGAATCGATACACATAGTACTCAGTCAAGTGCATGATGGGAAGATGTGGTTGGATGAACCAAAACCAATCACAAAGGATGTGATTCATGTAGTGTATGGTTATCTAATAATCGAGAAGGCAAAATCCCTAAAACACCCTTCACACCCCGACATTGAAAAGCTAACTCGAGAAGAATGGGACAATAGAGGTCTGAAAGTGAACTCAATCACTGACCCTGAATTGAAGTTTAGTGCATATGTGGTCAAATAAAAGATATTTCAAGCAAGAAGAGTGAACAACATTTATTGTGGAGCTATTGACACAATATATAAAATTGTGAAGAAGGGACTACAACTAGACCTATCCAAGTTGCTACTGAAGCAACTGGAAGAGAACATGAGAAAAATTAGATAAGCCAGATCTAATACATGTAATTTTGGTTCCCTCCTTATGTGCACATTCTTCTATTTATAAAACTTCTTTCCTTCAGTTGGTAATGTCACTTGGGACACAAACTGACCAATAACAACACAGATTAGTGATTACATTAAGTCACTAGGAGACAATTTCATACCTTTAATGGATGGCTACTTTGCCACATTCAAGACTAGAATGGAGAAGAGGATGAGAATCCCTGCTCAACTAGTGGAAAAATACAAAGATGAGATATGCTTTGTAGTTGACACTGACACTATACTCATAAAAGTTGTCAACCCTAGAATAGTATGGTTACCACCATTGGACTATGAAATTAACATTGATCAAGCTACAAAGGCTATTGATACCCTATTGAATGAGCCAATGGATAAAAATTTGAAAAGATTTGGCACATATGAGGAAGCCAAGTCAAGAATCAAGACTGGTTTAGTTGTCAAGAAAATAGACAAGAAGAAGACAATTACCAAAATAATGTTGCTCGATCAACACTATGTTCCTCGGCAATTTACTGACACTCGATCGACACTATAAATTATGCTCAAAATACACTGGTGCTCGGTCAACACAAACTTGCTCGACGTAAACTGTCCTCACTTAACTGTCATCAAAAGATAAACAACACATTACTTTTCCAATGTGCCAACTGATCAAGTACCCTTGTGATTTCCCATAACTCAACCATTTCACTTGGTCTTCTTGTTAAATCTCCTTCATCAATCAATAGATATGGTACTCAAACAGATAGAAATAGTCTCACCAATTAAGGTTTGACATCAATGACAAAATAACAATTGATTCCATTGTAGCTTTCCAAAAATCTTTCCAATAATCTCCCTCTTTGGCATTGATGGCAACACTAAACAATAAAACAATAATTTTCAACCATTGTTACCATACAATCCAAAAATTTTGCCTATGTTCCTTGATATTAACACATTTCCATTAATGTCTTTAGCTTCATTTTGATTCTCATCTTGTAAAACATTACTCCCTCTATGTTTGTGATCACACTAAAATATTTTTGTTTCTGTTCATCTATAGACTCCCTCTTTCATTAATCTCTCCTGCTTTGACAACAATCTCTTTTTCAATAATCTCTTCCCTTTTATCTAAGTATAGAAAACTCTCCCTCTTTCAATAAAATTCTCCCTCTTTGACAAAAATGCCAAAGATGTTGACATCTTCATCATGCATATTCTTCTATTCTAAACTCTATATAATGTTGTTCCTTTCATCTTTCTTATGACTGGTCCTCTTTTCTGTTCCAGTCTTACTTTCACAGCTTTAGGCAGCATCCTTAAGTGTGACTTCTTGTGCATCAATATGTCAAATATTCTTACTATAAAATTTGATGCAACAGTACCATTCTGAACTAATTAGCCTCAATTAGGGGAATCACCCCTAATTTACCTTGCAGATACTCATGAGCATCCTTGGGTAGTGCCTTTGTAAATATGTCTACTAATTGTTCCTTAGTATTCACATATTCCAGTCTCACTTCCATTTTCTGAACTAGCTCCCTCAAGTAATGATACTTGATAGCTATATGCTTTTTCTTAGAGTGCATCACCGGGTTCTTAGAAATATTAATGGCACTCATGTTATCATAATATATGACAACTGGTTCTGTGATCTTTTCTTTCATACCTTTTAGTAGTATCTTCATCCACATAATATTAGAACAATTTACTGCTACTGCTACATACTCATCTTCAGCTGTATATTGTGAGGTGCAATTCTATTTCTTGCTTGTCCATGAAACTAATCTTTTTCCTAAAAGCAATGCTCCACCTGTGGTGCTTTTCCTGTCATCTACATTTCTAGCCCAATCAGAATCAGTATAGACTCTGAGTTCAAACTTGTCATTTCTTTTGTAATATAGACCATATTCATATGTTCCTTTCAAATATCTCATAATTATTTTTACTTTCATCATATGAGTTTACTTCAGATTGGCAGAAAATCTTGCAACAATTCCAATAGGCAGTGCAATATCAGGTCTACTATGTAGAATATATTGCATCTTTCCAATCATTGATCTGTAAAGGGTTTGATTCACTTCTTTTGTATCATCATTTTTTGTTAACTTCTATCTAGCAGCCATGGGTGTACTCACTGGTTTTGAATCTTCCATTCCAAAAAAATTTAGTATCTCCTTGACATATTTTGATTGAGTAATATAGATACCATTCTTCATCTGATATATTTGTAAGCCAATGAAAAAAATTATCTAAGCAAACATAGACATTTCAAATTCAGTTTCCATCTCTTTTGCAAATGCTTGGCATAACACATCTTGTCCACTAAATATAATTTCATCAAAAAAAATTTCATCCAATAAAGTACCTTTATATTGCTCTGTCTTCAAATATAGATTGTTGTTGTCATTGGTTCTTGAAAATCCAATCTTTACCAAATAATTGTGCAATCTCTCATACCATGCTCTTGGTTCTTTCTTCAATCCATATAGTGCTTTGTGTAATCTGCAAACCATGTTCTTCTTACTTGGGTCTAAAAATCCATCAGCTTGTTCAATGTACACTTCTTCTTCTAATATCCCATTTAGGAATGCTGACTTCACATCCATCTGATAAACTTTAAAACCTCTATAGGCTGCATATGCAAGTAATGTTCTTACTCCTTCCAATCTTGCAACTAGGGAAAATATTTCTCTATAATCAATTCCTTCCTCTTGTGCATAACCCTTACATACTAGTCTAGATTTGTTTCTTGTTACTTCTCCATGTTCATTCAGCTTATTTCTGAATACCCACTTAGTACCAATTACATTTTTATCATTGGGCCTAGGTGCAAGTGTCCAAGTCTTATTCTTCTCAATCTGTTCAATTTCTTCATTCATGGCTTGAATTTAGTCTTCATTGTCTAAGGAATCTTTTACTATTTTAGGCTCAAAATCACATAGCAAGCATGTACCGTCTCTCAACTTACTTCTTGGCATAAATGTATAATCCTTTGACCCTATGATTTGATCAGATTTGTGGTGCCTCCTCACATACTTTGCTAGAGTAGGTTCTTTTCTTGCTTCAGATTCATTATTCTAGTTTAATTCAAGTAGATTCTATGACTCGGCATCTCCATTAGAAAGCTTGGCAGTTACCTTATGTTGCCCGACATCCTCATTCTATGACTTGGCAGGTGCTAGCTATTTCTCAGAAACCTCATTCTTAGGTTTAGGTAATGTATTAGAATCTTCCTCATTCAGATAGAGAAATGATTTGTAACTTTCAGGTTCCCGTGTGCTTTCAGCTTCATTTCTTTCTGCATACTCATCAATTATAACATTTTCACTTTCCACAATTTTGTTAGTGTTAGAATTCAAACACTTATATGCTTTACTCTTAGTTGAATAACCAAGAAATATG
>MU223396.1:1256060-1287441 GCA_018584345.1 Thuja plicata
TTGGAACAAATTTGGAGTGACCATGTTTGATTTTCAGACAAGCAAAAGTGAGTACCCTTGAAAAAATTGTGTGAGAAGACTCAGTTGGAGTGCATGTAAAGGGTGCCCGGATGATTTTCATGAGATAAAAATTGGGGAGAGGCTTTAATGCCTTCCATTTGATGTATGCAGTGGGCCCCAGCTCCTAAATTTCAGTTCTGACATGTTTATGGAGTAGTCATTTTGAGGGGGTCACCTAATTCTGCACTTTGCTTATTGTCAATTTGCTGTCCGGAGCCTACTTTGCCTCTAAGTATCTTACACCCTGTTGAGTTTCATAAGCCACCACTTTGTGAATGTGTTCCATGCATATCAGAGAGCTTATGTTTCAGATCTCAGATCATTCTGAATCTGTTTGATAAGTTTTTATACTTCCCAAAGTTGATTGCTCAGAACTATCTGCATTTTTTTCCTGCCTAGAAGTCTGAATAGCCCAGTTTGACACATCATAACTTTTGACCAGTTGATTCAATTGAGAAAATTCCTTTTGTACTGTGTTCCAGTGGTCACACACTCCATGTTTTCTAGTCTTCAGATCTTTATGAAATCAGATGACAAGTTTTCAAGAACCGTTCTGATAGTGATTAATTCTGATTTCCTATGTATTCAAGTGCAGAATTGCTAAGTGACCCACTTTGAGGTCTAAAAAATATGTACCCAGGTGAACATTTTGGATAATTGGCTTGTCCCTCATATTGTAAACATAGGAGTGCACCTATTTGAAGATTTATAGATTCCTACCAATCCAATTATCCACTTTTCCAGAGCCTTTCCGTTTCCAATTTATTAAAGTTTCTCTGAAAACACTGAATATAGAATTAAATGGCATAGTTTGTCCGTTCCCCATTTGCACCCCGTTCGAGGTCAGACATAATTGAATATGGATTTGTATTATAGACCTAGGAATGAACTCCTTTGAAGATTTGCAAGCTTTGACCAATCCGGTTGATCACTTTTCTTTGCCGATTCTGATCTCGATTTCTGCATATTTATTGTGTTTTAGTTCAAAAAAGTGTTAAGGTGCTATCTTTGCAGATTGGTATCAGTTAAGTGGTTTCTTTTCAGAGGAAGGCAACTGAGGGGTTATGTTTTACATATGATATTCAATATGTTATAGTATATTATAAATGAGGAATCCGGCAATCAGTTGGGAACTCCACGCAAACGGCCATAGGTAAAGGCCCACCACTGGAAAGAGAGGAGATTGTTGCACAATGTGTCACAAATTTGGGGAAATCAGCCAATTTATAAGTTAAGATTTTGAAGTCATGTAAATCAAAATGAAAACGGCCAGCATAATCTATGTTATATATACAATTGGAACATTTAAATATGAATGCTTCTAATAAATGAAAAACTTCCATGCAGTGTTCAGAAAAGGAAGTAGTAGTTTGTGCAAATAAGATGGATGTGGAAGCATTTAAAACCAAATACAAATCAGCCTAGTATTTGCGCAACATTGGGGAGGTAGCAGATTTAAAAAAAAAAACATTGTATACAAACTACCTTGCAATTTAATATGCCCAAACCTTGCGCTGACTTTTGTAGGAAGTGCTTCATGTTTCAGCAGACATCAATGCAGTGACAAACATAGTGTGAAGATAGTGCCATGTTTTGGGAGTATGCCAGCGCTGTTTTTGGGGAGAATGTGGATGCCATTGGTTGGTGTAAAGCCAAGTTCAACAACCTTTACCAGCAGCCATCATTCCAGTAAAAAAATGCAACAGCAATACAGAGGGGGGATGTGGATTGTTTGAACTGAATGTTTCAATGTGATGTTCCATCGCATGTAATGTAATTTGCAGGTGTAAAACCAAATTGCCAACCCTTCTGCGTAGAGTAATGTAAAGGTTTGTTGGGCTGTTTTGTTTTGAAATTTGCATAGAATAAATACCATGCAAGTAGCAGAGATTTGAGGGAGGATATAGATTTTAAAAGCATTGAAATCAAATTACATTGCAATTTAACTTCTCCAGCAGGCTGCGATAGCTTTTGGAGGAGATGTTTGAGGTTTTTAAACTTTCCAAGCTACAATCTGTAGACGTGAATCTATACAAAGGGGCGTTTTGACTTTTGGAACATCCTCATGGTCATCATTTGAAAAGAAAGAATGACATTAAAGATTAGTTTTGCTGAGAAGCCATAGAAATTGAAAAAACTGTGTATTTGTTTTATCCCATATTGTCTATGCAAAGGACTTTTCTGATGTTTATATACCAAAACACAAACATTAGAGGTAAGAATGAGAGCCCAGAGGCTCTTGGTGAGCTCCTAGGGGCTGGAGGTCGAATTGCATAGGCCATACAGAGTGTTTTAGTACAAAATCCAAAAATGCTTTAAAACAGTAAGTTTGATATATCCCACATTCATCCAGGGAAGGCAAAATGAAGTCCATATAAGAAAAAACAAGAACATATGAGTTTGAAGTTGAATAGGAGGCTATCCACACGCGCGCCCTCATACAATCACCTCGGTTTCCATGCCCAAAAATGAAGGAGATCAAATTTTGACGAAAATGGACAGAAGTTGTTAGTCGCAAAGTCGTGAAACACGCTTGGTCGCCCAGTTGCTAGAAGCTCCGGTCGCCCAGTCGGGAGACAGTTTGAGGATAACCGTCAGACTGCTGAGACTTGGCAACTGACTGCTAGCGGTTAGTCGCGCAGTCGCAAGACATCGAAGTTGACCGCCGAGATTTGGCGACTAACCGCTAGTGGTTAGTCGCGAAGTAGCCAGATGCCGAGGATAGCTATCGTGACATGGAGATGGATGTTGGTCGCAAAGTCACCAGATGAGGACAAGCCGCCAGATGCCAGTCATGAGGTCACCCAGGGTTGAAGAAAGAGTTAAAAAGTGCTCACGACTTTGATTTCTAGGTTGTCGCATGGTCCCCAGATGTGCCTGAGGTTAAAAAATGAGTTAAGACTAGCTTGTGACAGCCAATATGAGCATGCCACTTGTCAATTTCTGGTGTTTTCTGGCTAATGTATGCATAAATGTGAAGTTTCCAATGACTTTAAAATGTGCACAGGGTTGATTTTAAAAGGGAATTTTAATATTTTTATTGCAAATCCATATGATTATTCCCGAAGGTTTTTTAAAGACATTGGGAATCAGATTTTCTCAGGCATGGAAGGATCAGATTTGGAATGAGAAATAAAGTTAAATTTGCATAACTGGAACAAATATGTTTATTTGTTTTTTGAGACTTGACAGATGAGTTTGTGGGGAGATATTTATCAAAGGATAAATCAGATTTTCAAAGGGAAATGTGATAGATTTTCAAAGATATTTTGCAGATGAGATCAGATTTGATGGACTTTTTAGTGGGAGAATGAAAAGGATATTTTAAATTAATCAGATATTTTGAAAATGAAGGAATGAGTAGAAATCAGATTTGAGAGAACGACAGGTGTTTGTTAGACAGAAGTTTTAGGGTTTCTTCTCTTCTATATCTTTCTTTCTTTTCTCAGTTGTAAGGGTTCCTTTCCTCTGCTCTGTTCTAGTTTTTTCCTGCAAATGTCCAGAGCAGGTCCCTGTTGGTCTTGTGGAAATTTTATTGTAAGTTATACTTCTGTGTCTTTGTATATTCATGAAAGCTTATTGTCTGGATGTGTTGAAGCCGAATACAGTGTGGTTCTCCCTCTTTCATATTATCTTGTCTCTTTGCATTCTGTTTGTGCTCTAGTGTGTTTCACCTGTAAGGCATTTGAAATACACCAACTACAAGGTAGTTTGTCTAATTATTTATTAGTTCCTTTCAAGGAGAGGACTAAGTTTCATAGATGATTTTAGAGAGAAAAGCATTGTGATAAGGATTTGATGCAGATGTATGTATATGAGAGGATAGTTTGTAAGGCACTCTATCTCAGCCACATGTATTTTGTAAGGCACTCTACAGTATCTCTATTATTTTATCTCTGTTGATTCATATTTTCATTGACTCTTTGCCCAAGGGATAGGCACTGGTCTAGAGTATAGTTTGCAGTCTGTTCCTCATCTAGTATAAAAAATCATTTCAATTAAAAATACTCTTGTTACTAGGAACAAACAAACTGAACTCAGTAAGGACCTATGTTAGCAGGACAGTGTCCACTTTAGTGATTCCTTGGAGAGTGAATCATTAGGTTATCCCTCCTATAATAAAAGGAAGAAGGATGAAAATCCTTATATCACTGATTCTTGCTATATTTAAGACCATAAGTTTATATGGTTAAATATTACATTTGATTATGCTTGGTCATTTGCAAGGTGATTTATCAGTTGGTTTAAACAAAGATACATAGAAAATCAGTGTCCACACTATAACATACTGTGTAAACATCAATCATAAAAGGGAAAACCTGCCTGAGTATATGTGGAGCTCAAAAACAAAGAAGGACCTTATCCAGTCCTTAGCAATTAGGATTTTCTTGTCTCTGAATCAGTATTAGAAGGCATGGTGTTCAAGTAGTCATTTCAAGCACTATGGTTCATACAAGAAAAATCCCTAACAAGTACCTTTCTTGACTTATACTCTATTCAGGGTATAAATTTTTGTACTTACAACTTCTCTCCAATATTTTTGTGCAACATTTTTCTCCATCATTAATGTTCTGGAACAATCCATGATAGATCTATTTATTCTCTCAACAATACCATTATGTGGTGTGTACTAGGTGTGGACATCTATCTTTTTATCCCTTGGTCATTGTAGAACATGTTAAACTCATTAGAGATAAACTCACCTCCTCTTCCAAATCTCAAACATTTCAGAATTTTACGTGTCTCCTTTTCAAATTTTGCCAAGTACCACTTAAATAATTTGAATGCATTAGATTTTTCTTTAAGAAACATAACAGTCATCATTCTTGAGTAATCATCAACAAATAGAATGAAATATCTATCTCCACGGTAAATTTTCTCACCAATGGGACCACAAAGGTCAGTATAAACTAATTCCATAATTTCCTTAGAAGTAGGAGTATTACTCTTGAAACTAGATTTATTCATCTTTCCCAATTGACATTGCCTACACATTGCATTTTTAGGTTTCTTTAACTTAGGAGGCCCTCTAACCTTTTTCATTTTTCTTATGCTTACCAAGTTATCAAAGTTTACATGACACAACCTTTTATGCCATAACCAAACATCATTATATTGTGCAAACAAGCATGTCTCATCAGCTAAATCCATATAAAACAAGTTACTTTTTGTTTGCTAACCACTTCCAACTACTTCTCCATGTTGATCTCTAAATTTTCTTGATCATTAGTGTCCCACACTTAGTCATTTATCTAGGCAGGTTAGCTAATCATCACTGCGGCTGAGCTATCTAGTATAGGCCAAGAAATTTGGCATAGTCATTGCCGAGTAGATAGTGATTTCCAAATGACTCGGCAATCAAGAAAAAGGTTGATCATGTTCATTCTGAGTGCCAGAGTCTTAATGTGTTGAGCAAGAAAGTTTTGACATATAACTTTGGAATGGCACAACTTGAAGGTAAACTATTTTGGGCCGACTTGTTCATGCATTTAATGATTTCAATGGAGTTAATCATGCATTAATTATTTGATCCCAATGCCTAGCATGGAGCCAATCAAAAAATTGGAATGCCTAAGCGGCATAAGCACTTGATCCTGATCATTGATCTAGATCTAATCGCCAGATTCGTGAAGTATATTAAGATTGCTTCTTAAACCCTAATGAGAGAGTGTGTATTCAAGAAGAGACAGAGAAGGTGAATGCATACATGAGAGATGTAAAGAGGGTTATGTTGATAGAAGAACCATAAATATTGCAGAATGAAAGAGAAGTGAATAATAGAGTAAAGACATATTAGATTATTGGATCAAAGAAGGTATTGGAAAGAGGAGATCCATTATCAGCATTAGAGTACATAACAAAGGATCAATTCTTGAGACATTCTAACCAGTGTATCAGGTGAAATCTCTTAACATAGTGGTTCTAACAGACCTTTCTAAATCTCTTAGCCGAGTGCTTACTTTTCTGTAAGTTTAAATCCTTTTACAAGGTAGATTATAATGATCTAAAGCTCTTAACTAGGTAGATTACATATTGTGATCAAACTTTGTAGCCCTAAAAGGCACACTTTATTGCTGCAGTAGTGAAGATCTTTATAAGTATCATCCCCACCATAGTTTTACCTTATTGGGTTTCTAGGTTACCAAAATTCTATTGTCTTGATTTATTTATCTATTGTCATGGATGCTACTAGTTGATAGTTAAATTATATTTATGCATGGTTGTGGATCAGTTTTTCTTTAAAGGATAAAAGTTTAAGATTTGATTCACCCCCCCTCTTAGTATCTTACTTTCCCATAATGTATTTCCAACAATTGGTATTGTTGATGAGACTCTATGGCTGGGATCGCCAATAGATGTAAGTTGTCACCAGGTACAGGGGTACCAGCCAACTTCTCTTGTAAAGGTTGTCCGAGGAAATGAGATTCCCCAGGCCTTCAAGCACATGAGAGTCAGATCTCAATAGTGTAGGAGCTTAGTTGGGAATGTGACTATTTTTTTTGGAGGGATAGCTGGTTATCTTGGCTTGTCTTCTCTGGGGATTCAAGTAAGCGGGGTTTCCTACAAGCATTTACTAGCTTTACCAAATAAACTTCAAAATATACTGCAAGGTTAGAAATATTCCATCTACCTATAGTTATGCCAAAAATTCAAAACATCAACCATGCTCCAACATGCTACACTAAATACCGAAGAAATCCAGAACCATCAGTTCATATTTAATCAATAGCGAGGGAAAAGAAGGTCATTAATCTACTTAAAAATATCAGAGCAAGGGACATAAAGAACATGCAACATAAAATATTGTTAACCCGGAGATCAGAATGCTAACAACATCATTGATAGAATCCTTCCTTCTTCATTAACAAGTTTCCAACAAGCACCGGTGTGTACAACAATGGTGGCTCCAGGGGAGCATTTAACTACTAAAAGCTTCTAAACTGATGAGCGTTGAGCTCTGCAACTAAGAAATGAGAAAATCCAAAATGCTATTAGCTATGGAATACAAAATTATCAATTTTTTCAACCCTTGGAATGAGGTCGGACTTACTATTTATACACAAGCTTTTGACCTAAAACTAACCTAACTTAATTTTCACTCAAAAATATAATACTATTTCTAGTGGCTGGTACTACCTGTGCCACATTACAAAAGACCTCAAGATGGAGAAGGTCTGACATGTCAGAAGAATAAGACAAGAAAAGAGGAGTGGAAGAATCAGCCTCAAGAAGAGAGCCGGGAGGAGAAAAGAAGAAATCAGATCCCCCGGGGATCAAGGCTACATGCCTCATTAATGGGAAAGTGGCTCTCCATCTCCAATGCGCCAGGTGTTATGTTCAAGCGGTGCCTTAGGAAGACCACCTGTCAGGACCCCCCCATTAAACTGACATGCCTTGCTCAAGTTACCCACCTCTGACACCTTTATTAACTTCCTTGAAACTAACTAGTCAGCCTTGGGAACCGGGACACGAGTTTCTTTAAATAATTCAAAATATTGGATCTGGGACCCCAGGATCTGGAAGCTTGTGCCCCAAGTAATAAAGAATACAACCAACACACGGTTGATGGAATTCTCTAGACTTCAGAGAACCTTATTGTTCCTTATGGTTATGCAATGTCTCCAATACTTGGCTTATGCCTTCTTCATCTATGTCTCTGATACTGTCCCATCGATTGCAAACAACCTCCAATTTTTCCTCAACATCTCTGGCCCTATTCTAGAATTTATCTACCATTTTCACGGTGTCATGTGCCCAGATCATGGTCTTCGATAATATAGATAACCTACCCTGGTTAAAATCTTTGGCAACCAGATATGGGGATTCCATCTGTTCATCAAATTTACTAAGGATGAAGTCCTCCAAGGTGCACGTTCCAGTGGTGAAGGGATCAACTTGCGATATTCCAACCACAAATGCTTGAAACAGGCCCAAGGGGTATTGGTCTATGGTCACCTTTTCTTTCAAGGCCTTAACTAGATTCTTGCAAACCTCAATTTTGAGGCCAAGTCTAGAGTATTGGGCGTGGAGGGAATCATATGATTTGTCTCCCAACATTTCTGCCTCTGTGGCGAATTCTTCTCTGATGTTGCAAATTTATTCCAACCTGGCCCTCCATTTATCATACTTTTATAAGTCTTTCTCCCATACAAGAGCGGAGCCATTTTCTTGGCTGATAAGGACGTCAATCTAATAAAGGTCTAGGAGGGACGCCGCTACAAATTTCCTTATAGCAGCTACCTACTTGGCGGCCCACCCAACTACAGCCTGGGACTTCTTTTTAATGGCCCTTAGAGAATCCACATCACCCTATGCAAGCGGCAATCTGGAGGTAGGAGCCTCTAGGTGGAATTTGGCTAAAGGTTGTGTAAGTTCTACCAGAAGTGTGAGGAGATTGGCATTAGTCTCTCTTTCCTCCAACTTCTAGCCCTGCTTGGAGTATCAGGCCTCTATTGCCTTGGTGGCCTCCTTCAGTGGGTCAAATTTTCCCTACTTGTCTCTTCTCTCTAGAGCTACTTCTATGATGTTATATTCTTTGGGCCTTACGACTGCTACATCTGCATCTGGAGGAGGTGTTGCGATAGTCACAATTGTGCTACCTGTTGGACCAGTCTAGAGAGTATGAAATGTCTGTGCCTTCTTAGGCTTCTGGGCCTCTGCATTACGGGCCATCATCTTTGCTAGGGAGAGTGGAGTGCTTGTTTCTACCATTGGAGCCTTCCTCTTCCTTGATTCCACCAACCATTATTGTGGCTGGGGTGGCTTTTCCATTAGGACCTGGGTATCTAAGCTCCCCTCTGAACTCGATGACAGGTTCCTAGTATTTTTGATGTTGTCAGGCTCCTTTTCCTTTTCTATTCCTATTCCTACTCTCCTGGCACTCCGGTATCTTCCACCAGGTTGGTGCCTTGGTTGGCTGATTCTGGGACTTCCCCACCTACACCTGTATTACTTGTTTCTTCGAGGATTTCCCCATCTTGTTGTTGTTGTTGGTGTTCTCCGGCCCTCCTTGTTTCTTCTGCCAGAATCTCTTCCTCTACTGGAATATCTTGTGGGAGTGGGTGAGGTCATTGGCTAAAGTTCAACAATGCCTCCACTTTCACTACCTCACCAAATTTACTTCGGGAAGCCTGGTCTCCCGGAGTGACCAAAGGTGTTTGGAGCATGATGATCAGGGGTACGGTTGATCCTGTGGGTCCAATTTCCCTGACCATTAGTTGCTCATCTATCATTTTCCTTGGTTGATTCTCAACCTCTTGGGCTGGTGTTTCTTCTTTCCTTTCCTTCTCTTGTTGTTCCCCTTGTGTTTCTTCCTATACTTCCTTCTCTGTGATAGCTTCTTGTTCCAGGATCTCCTGTTCTGCAGGGATATCTTCCTTCTCTTGAGTGGCAATTTCCTCCACTGTGTGACCTATATCTTGATGAAGGTCCATGAGCTTGTCCGTCGAGAAAGTATCATCAAAGTCATCATGCGGGGGCGAGGAGTTAGAAATATTTTCTAGTCTGGGAGAATTTGAACTGACATTAATGGGAGGCAAATCTGGCATACTGGGGCTGGCGGCTGCGCTTGGTGTGGGGTCACCTTCTTTTTCTTTCTCATCAGTGAGACCTCGATCTCTAGAATACTGGTAGATTCTGCCTTGGCAAAAGTTTTTCTTCTCATCATCACGGCCAATGATGGGGATCCCACTGGGCGAGCAGATACCATGGGAGTTATGAGGAGGCTGGAGGATATCTATGCACTTATCTACTAGCTTACTAGCCTTGCCGACTCGATCTATTGTTGTAGCTGCACTATTAAGGGAGTGGGACCTTAGCCAAGGTATCTTCTTTTTCTTTCCCCTTACTCGAGCTAGGTCTAGTAGCAGTAGCGGGTGTTGAAGTGGACCTTTGAACAATCGGTCCCCTCTGGGTGATTTTGGGACATACCCAGGAAAAATATTGGTGACTTGCCTCCAAAATAGGGTGGCTTACTCCTTCAATTGTTAAGTCTTCAGGGGTGGCCCAGTCCATCAGAGGGAGATCTAACTTGTCAATCCCTGCCCTTTGTATGCTAGGTCTTCTAATGGCCCTTCATCTTAAAAACCCTTCGGGAAAGTCTAAAGGTCAAGCACCTTCATGAGTCCTTTGGACATGCATGAATGTTGTCGGGCCCAGAGATCAAAACTATCCTGGTAGTCTACCCAAAAATCTTCAATGTCTGCTTTGTGTAGAGAGGATGCCTAGGGTAGTGCCAAGGCAATCTTGCCTAGGGGATCATAAGTTTTCCTGGTGTGGTGGAATTCCACCAGTCCTAGGCTCTTCAGTTCACTATCTGCCTCCCTTGTTGTGGTGAGGCTACATGCATAATTCCCACATGAAATTGGGAATGGGACGTCAATGACCTTCTTCAATGTGAAGAAGGCATGCAGATCCATGATCTGCCAATAGAACTCCAAAAGAACAATTCTATCCCCGTAATATTGGGAAAGAAGATGGGGCTTTTCAAAGAAGCCGGTTACCTGAATGTAAGTGTGATGTTGGAACTGAATAAAATAGCAGCCATAGGTACTAACAAAGTTCATCACCTCCTATGATAATCGATACCTAGAATCTCGAGTAAGTGTTAGAATATTTTGGTAAATGAAAGCATCATTTACCCAGCAAAAATTTAAGAAGCTAAGTTCCCATTATACTTGGGGATAATGATCCCATGGTGTCAACTAACCCATCCCGTTTCCAAGTTCACCTACTATTCCCAAACCCAGAAAGGCCTGTCTTAATTGGGCTAGTTCCCATAGCACGTATGATGTCATGTAGAACTTAGAACTCTAGACGATGCCCTTTAGCTATGTGTCCTTGTGATTGGCTATGATAGCCGCCTAGTTGAAGGTCTAACTTTGAGTGGTGATGCAGTAGAGAAAGTAGTACATCCATGTCGAGAAATCTTGGGCATGGGGCAATCTGAAGATCCTGTACAAAAATATGATGCCCACCTAAATGGGCTCTTTGAACTCCCCTCAGGGAATTTCTAACTTCATCCTTTTATGGTCCCTCTTCGGGGACTTCAGCCAGTGGCTATTAAGATATTGCCAGCAGATAAGGGCAACATCCTTGTGTTCCTACAACCTTTGAGCCCAATTCCAGATAATGGACCCATTAAACTGTGGGATCCCCAGCCCTGAGGCAAAATTTGTTGCATCCAGGGTGAAAATTGTTGCTGGATACTATAATGGCCGGGGATCTAGAAGCAAAATAGTCTGAATAGGTGTGATGTACAAAGTTTCCAGTTGGAGTATTAATTCTAGTGATTGCACCAAACAAGGAAATTTCGTAGCCTTATTGATAACAGAGGTGGCCAACTGAGTGGCCAAACTGTCTCCAATGGCCTTCAACCTGTAGATGGCCTAGATTAAGCCTTGCATTTTAGCCCAAAGTCTGGGCTATGTATCCATTATTTCTTGAACTTTGGAATCCACCTTGGATCCCACGAGAACACCCTCCTTTGGGTATTTGGAGGTGAGTGGCAGCTTTGCTAGCATCTTTTTGGCCTTGGTTTTTTTGGCTGCCCGAGTAGAAGTGGTAGGTAGCTCCGGGCTATTAGGAGGAGTGATTACTTCAGACATCTTGATTGACTATCCGCAACCTGCAAGATCGGAGAACCGTCAGATCATGGAATATATAAAAGAATATTAAAAAATCTGGGGGAATCGTCACCACCCTGCACCTGTCCAACAAGCATTATCATGTGTCAAAGAATCCCAGAATACCTAAAATAGGAGTGAGTTAGATTTTGGGGTGTTGAACTAAACGACAGGGGAAAAAAAAGACAAGGGATTACTGGGAACCTGGAGTCTGGATAAACTAGTCATTGTCGTATTGATGTGACTAGTAGGAAACCATATTTAGCTGACATGGGTTGGCTTGTGGTCGCGTGATAGGTGACATCAAGGCATTAATGGTGACAAGTGGGCTGACACAGGGTAAATTGAATGCTATATGGGACAAGGTTTAAATGCCCATTCGTGGGAAATTAATCCTGCCATTATGGTGATGAGACAAAGGAGAGAGAAAGCCATCATGGCTCGAACCAGTGAGGTGCTGAGTTTGAGTCGTGGTGACTCCCTCTCGATGAGCTCAGTATGGTGAGTGAAAACATGATAGAGCATGATGATCTTGTTAGCTTAGAAGGATACACACAAAATATATACAAAAATTTACAAAGGGCCGAAGGCTGAAACACATATACACTAAAATACACAGTATTTAAAAAATATTTATAGATTTATATAATATTTATATAGGTATCTAAGCTACCCTAAGACAATATACATTAGTTTACAACTACACAGAGGGTGGACAACCCTCTGGTAGAGCCAACCCACCAACAAGAGGCAAACCAAAAAGAAAAACACAAAAGGCGAACCACAAAGAAAAGTAGGGTAGAAGCACACATGGAGTGCTCTGCAACAAGTCTACCCTCGAATAATCACAAACAAACACTGCAAATCAACTGGTAATCAACCACTAAGCACAAAACACTTCATAGTTTAATCACACCTTAATCACCTAAGAATCACTCTGAATGCTCTAAGTGTTTTAATCGTGGTAACTATGAAAGTGATGGGTAGTTTCCATTTATACTCTTAGGGTAAAAACAAGTTACACTCTTCTCCACAAACTCCAAAATAGTCAGACCTCTAGACTCCGGGTCTGGGGATTCCATGTAACTATGCCTTCTCATGAAAGGAGACAGAGTTGAAGAGAATCCTGGAGTCCAAAATCTGGCTTTGGAAGAACAAAAGACTTCAAGACCAGAGCCAAAGTCACAAAAGATAGAAAAAAAGGAAGACACCTCATGGGAGAAAATCCTAAAGAAGGAAAACAAAGGGAACAAAGAAAACAAGGCAAGAGACAAAGAGGAAAGAGGGGACCAAACATTTTTCACACAAAATGTAGGGACGGGTAGGTAGGACATAACAAATGGCGACTATCAAGGATGAATGCCTTAGCATATTCAAGAACTGTAGAATCTCTGGTTAGCAAGACAAGAATCAATCATTACTTGGAGCATCCTACTTGCAATGTGCAAAGCGTCTGAGAAAATTTGGCCCATACTTTATTCAATCCTTGGCCCTTCATTAGTTGTGAAGTGTGTGCTTTTGAAAGAAAATCAAGTCGATGATCTCCGGGAGAAGCAAAGAAGAGGCACTAAATATATCAAACCAAAGTCATCAAAGCCACTCATTTCCCCTAGATACCAGTATTTCTTCATTCTTTAGTTCTTTCATTTCTTTTCTTTCCTTGCTTGAGTGGGAAGGTGGTACTTCTTTCACCTCATACCTTGAGCTTAGCCAATTTCTGAGGTGGTACTTCTTTCACCTTTCCACCTAATTCAAATTGCCAATGGGCAAGAGTACTCCAGACCCAGGAAGAATTTAAATGTTTTTAGACTTTGGGCCAACAAACTAGTGCGACCGATCTACTCTCAGTGTGTCTGATTACTTGTTCCTTATGATTTTAATTTAACTAATTTTCAGACTTCCGGGATATGAATCTAATGGAGATTACTCATAGCCTATTACAAAACTTAAAAAATAACTCTGGAGCACAGACCAATTCCACCATGCTAAAAATAGATTCCAAGTTCACCAAAATGCAGAAGGTACCATTCTAGAGACCAGATGTTATGTGAAGCATATCGGTCTACAAAGGGGAGGACAAAACACTGGGAACCCAGAAAAAAGAAAGAACAAGCCAAAAATGAAATGAAAAGAAAAAAAAGGGCATTCTTGAAGGACAGCCAAAAAAACTATTTACAAGGCAAGGAACCCCAAACAAAGCACCAGGAATGATATTTACAAGAAAAACTTTACATAAAGTACAATTCTAGACAAACTCACCTCATTCAAAATAATGCTTCAGAAACTATCCATTGACAGGCAATGGAACGACTTCTTCAGTCATGGTACTGAGGTGATAAGTATTTGCCCCGTAGATCTTAGATATCAAGTATGGTCCAAGCCAGAGCCATTGGAGTTTGGTGTGTTTCCCTTTCTTTTCCTGGGCCTTTTCCCACAAAAGGACTAATTCTGAAATCTGAAAGGCCTTTTACTGGGCTCTTCAGTCAAACCATTGTTTTACTACTGCATGGTGATGCGCAAAGTGTTCAAGGGCTATGTCCCTCTATTCCTCCATTCACACCAAGATTTAGGAGTCGAACCTCCATGATGTTGTCCCGGTTGCTGAATTTCTGCATGAACTATAACACCAGGATTTGCAAGTTAATAGGGAACACTTGATTCTGGCCATAAACCAGGTGGAATGGGGAAGTCCCTAGGGTTGCCTTTATTCAGATACGATCTGCCTAGAGGGAAAATCTAAGATTTTGGTGCTAGTCCTGGAGTTTCTATTCTAATAGATGTTTGATCACCTCAAGCAAAATTTTGTTGGTTGATTCAGCAACACCGTTCCCCTGAGGGTAATAGTTGCTGGAAAACTATAGAGTGATCTTTCTGTCATAGGTCCATTAGATTAATTATGACAAAGAAAATGCCAGACCGTTGTCACATACTATAGCAAAAGGAATTCCAAATCGTGTGACAATGTTTTCTTCCAGGAATTTTATGACTACAGCTGCCGTGTTATTTTTACAAGGGATCACTTCAGACCATCGGGTGCAATAGTCAGTTGTAGTTAAAATGTACCAGTGGTTGGAAGATGATTTGGGGTTGATTTCCCTAATAAAGTCAAATTCCCATTGGGTGAAAGGTCTAGCTTCAAAGACCAGCTGCAAAGGCATAGCCAGGTTCCACTCATGGTGTGCCATGGTCTGGAAAGTGTGGCACTTCTTGACATGAGTGTAGAAATCCTTAAAGATACAAGGCCAATAGTATCTAGCCCAAAGGATCTTATGGGTAGTAGCATCAGCTGAGCCATGCCCAGTTCCAAACTGCCTATGGAATTCTTCGATAATCTTAGCATCTTGAACCCTATCAATGCACCGGAGGTACACTCCCTCATAGTTCCTGTGAAAAAGCATGGCATTTTTTATCATGAAGTGTGCAATTTTCAATCGCAGGGTGCGACATTTTTTTGGGGGAAATCCCTCTGAGCATCTATTATTCAACAATAAGTACACCAAGTTTATGTACCATGGATCCTGAGTGATGAACTCCACTATATATGCTTGGCATTAAATGCTAGGAGTTCCTTCCACCATCGTTCTACATAGTCCCTGGCCTTAGACTATCTTCATGGGTTGCATTTCTAAATCATATTCTTGGAGGATGGTGATCCATTTCCCCCATCTTTCACCCAATTCACTCTGCATCAGTAGGGATTTTACTGCTTGGTTTGGGATGATAGCATGTACTTTGCTCCAGAGGATGTAATTCCAGAATTTCTTCATAGTGCAAACAAGAGAAAAATCATGTTTCTCCAAAGGTGAGTACCGTACTTCAGTGTTCTTGAAGGGGGAGCTCATGAAAGCTATTGGTCATTCCTCCCCTTTGATCTTCTGGGTCAATATGGCTGCAGTAGAATGCGGTGAAGAAAAAAGAATATATGTAAAAGGGGAGGGAATAGTATGGACTAGCCAAGACTGGTGCCTCCACAATTGTTTGTTTGATCTGGGTGAATGCCCACTTTTCTTCAGGACTCCACTCAATCTTAGTATCATTCTTCATCATCTCATTGAGTGGCTTCACGATCTCGGCAAATCCAGTGATGAATCACCAGACAAAATTGATCTTTCCAAAGAAAGATCTCATTTCCTTCTTGCTACCGAGCATTTGTAGGTTTAGCAGTGCTTCAACTCTCTCAGGGTCAATGGATATACCCTTCTCGGAGACAATATGCCCAAGAAACTTCCCTTCAGTGACCCTGAATACACATTTCTTAAGGTTGAGGGATATTCCATACCGGTGACATCTCTCACAAATTTGGGCGAGGTGGGAAGAATGATCACGCATGTCCCAAGAAAAGATGGTCAAATCATCCATATAGATGATTATACACCGGTTCACAAGGCCCTCAAATTCAATGTCCATAGTGTTCTGAAAAGTGGCCCCTGCATTGATCAGGCCAAAGGGCATTCTTCGATAGGAAAATGTTCCGCACTTGGTGGTAAATGCCATTTTATCTCTATCCTCATATTTAACCATGACTTGGTTATACCCAGAGTACCCATCCAGGAAGGACATCATTTGTGATCCGTTCACTATTTGTAACACCTTATCCAACGAGGGGAGAGGATGATTGTCCTTTTTAGATGCCTTGTTCAAATTTTGAAAATCCACGCAAAGGTGGATCTCACTGCTTTTCTTGCTCATAGGGACTAGGTTGGCAACCCATGTAGTATGCCAGATTGGAAAGATGATCCAGGCTGACAATATTTTTTGAACTTCCTGATGAATTAGAGGCTCGATCAGTGGGTTGACCGGTCATTGCTTTTGCCGAAAAGGCTTAGCATCAGGTTTGAGTGGGATAGTGTGAGTCATGATGGACATATCATAGGTTTTCAAGTCTTCATATCCCCACGTGATTACATCAATGTATTCTTGAAGAACCACGAGAATCTTCTCTTTCTCCTCTAGGGAGAAGGAGGTGCTGATGTGTATCATTTTCTTGAGGAGGGGAATCTTTGGGAGGTGTGGGCGTGTAAACTAGTCCTTTACCATCCTAAATCTGAGTGTTGTAGGGAGTCTGTGGGTTGGTGAAGGCATTGGCCTTGAAGACTAGAATAGATTCATCAAAGAACCCCTGCAATTTGGGTTCCTCTTCATCTTCCCTATCTACTCCAAAGAAGACAGTCTCATAGGTAAACACACCGTGAGTGGGCTCTTGTATAGGAGGTTCTGGGGGAGTAGGATCAGAAGCTTATTGTCTATCTAGAGCTAAGAGATCATGATGAAATTCTCTAGCGTGGCATAGTTCACCTCATTATGAGAGCCTATGTCATCCAATCTACACTAGTTGGTCATGGGTTGGAAGTCTATGACTGATGCGAAATAGGAAGGTCCAGCACTACCCTGATTGGTGTTTTGGTTTAGAAGAGGACCTCCAGTATTATCATTATTGTTCCAATGTTTTTGATTGGGCTGGGGCCTATTGTTGTTATTTCTTACTCCGGTATTGTTATTTTATTGGCCAGAGAAAATATTCCCTCTCTGGGAATTGGTGTTGTGGGGTGCAAGAGACCCCACTTTCAGTTGTCCCATGTCCATAGTCAGTGAGGAAAATAGTCACTGGAGGGATTTGAGCTCGGCGGACAGCTGAGTATTCGCATCACAATGTGATGGTTGTTGTTATTGGATCCTCGAGAACACGATAGCATTCACCAGAGTCGAGGGAAGAAACCCTCCAGCTACAGACGACTAAAAGAAAGGCACTCCGGATGATTGTGTCTATGGTTGTTGTATTTTCTATGGTTGGTTCTAGGGAAAGGATTCTAGACTTGGTGTTGTCTAAACTTGTGATGGGTATACATACCAAGCCTTGGTCTATCGACAGTGGTGGGGGATTCATGGCCACCGCGGGGGCACCCATTGCTTGATTGGGATTATATTCCCTAGCATAAGAAGTTCTGTCAGGTATCATGTTAAAGGGCATGCTCTGCCCAATCCCACCCAGAGATTTTTTAAGACTATGGAACAACTCCAAGGCCAGATTGTAGACTTTCACCAGAGTATCTTGGTCACTTGGGGTGGTAGTTCTCCAGTGGAGAGTGGCAATGAAAGGGTACATTGCATAGTTACATCTGTAGATGGGATGAAGGGACCCGTGCACCGCTTTAAGGTGCGTTGGAACTGGTGGTTGAATGCTACAAGGGGATCATTTGGCTCCTTTCTAATGGAGATGAACTAGCTATGGGACCATGATGGGTCCACATGTACATGGAAGGTAGCCAAGAAGGCATCCTCCATGTCTTGCCAACTATTGCTGGAGTTGGCGGGAAGGTTAAGGTACCAATTCATCTCATTCTATCTCAGGGACAGAGGGAACATTAGGGTCACAACATCCTAATATTAGATATAGTGTCGGTTCATGGCATCTTTGTATGCCTGTAGATGCTCTTTTGCAATTCGCAAGCCTAAGTGTTCATATCAGGGACAAATCTTTTCTAGGTGCGCAGGAAGATCATTGGTTACACCCAAAAAAGTTCCCATCAGGGACCCAGTGTTGCCAAAATATGTAGCCATCAGGGGTGTTATATTTTGACTAGGTTGAGCATTAATTCCCAGGGTCTCCTAGGGGAGTTGGGTATTTTGAGCTGTAGTAGATCCCTAGACAATGGCAGCCGGTTTGGCTTTCAGGGTCCTTTTCTTTCGAGCAGGAGGCTCAAGTTTAACAAACCTTGCGGGATTGGGAGCTAATCTCAGGAATCTTTCAAATCTCACGGGTGAAAATGATCCAATCCCACTGAAGGTATGACTCCTAAAACTATGGCTTGGGGAACCCTCAGGCGGTGTAAAATTGAAATCCTCAAAGGGAGACAAGTTCATGCCCTCCTTCTAGTGTTAGTTTCTATTGACGGGACTCTATGACCAGGTCTGCCAATAGATGTAAGTTGTCACCAGGTACCGGGGTACTAGCCAACTTCACCTATAAAGGTTGTTTGGGGAAATGAGATTCCTAGGCCCTTCAAGCATGTGAGCATCGGTTCTCGACAGTGCAGGAGCTTAGTTGGGAATGTGACTATTTTTTTGGGGGGGATAGCTAGTTATCTTGGCTCATCTTCTCTAGGGATTTGAGTAAGCGGGGTTTCTTGCAAGAATTTACTAACTTTACCAAATTAAATTCAAAAGATACTACAAGGTTAGAAATATTCCATCTACCTATAGTTATGCCAAACATTCAAAACATCAACCATGCTCTAACATGCTACACTAAATACCAAAGAAATATAGAAACATCTGTTCATATTTAATTAATAGTGAGGGAAAGAAGGTCGTTAATCTACTTAAAAATATCAAAGGAAGGGACATAAAGAACATGCAATATAAAATACTATTAACCCAGAGATCATAATGCTAACAAAATCATTGATAGAATCCTTCCTTCATTAACAAGTTTCCAGCAAGCACTGGTGCATACAACAATGGTGGCTCCAGGGGAGCATGTAACTACTAAAAGCTTCTAAACTGATAAGTATTGAGCTCCGCAACTAAGAACTAAGAAAATCCAAAATGCTATTAGCTATGGATTGCAAAATCATCAATTTTTCTAACCCTTGGAATGAGGTTGGACTTATTATTTATACACAAGCTTTTAACCTAAAACTAACCTAACTTAATTTTCACTCAATAATCTAATACTATTTCCAGTGGTTGGTACTACCTGTGCCACGTTACAAAAGACCTCGAGATGGAGAAGGTCTGACATGTCAAAAGAATAAGACAAGAAAATAGGAGTGGAAGAATCGGCCTCGAGAAGAGAGCCAGGAGGAAAAAGAAGAAATCTGATCCCCCAAGGATCGAGGCTACATGCCTCATTAATGGGAAAGTGGCTCCCCATCTCTGATGTGCCAGGTGTTATGTTGAAGCATCGCCTTGGGAAGACCACCTGTCAAGACCCCCCCTATTGAATCGATGTTCCTTGCCAGAGTTACCCACCTCTGACACCTTTATTAACTGCCTTGAAAGTGACCAATCGGCCTTGAGAACCAGGACACGGGTCTCTTTAAATAATTCAAAATATTTGATCTAGGACTCTGGGATCCGGAAGCTTACGGCCCCAAGGAATAAAGAATACAAGTAACACATGGTTGATGGAATTATCCAGACTTCGGAGAACCTTATTGTTCCTTATGATTTTTCAATGTCTCCAATACCTTGCTTATGCCTTCTTCATCTATGTCTCTAATACTGTCCCATCAACTGCGAACAGCCTCCAGTTTTTCCTCAGCATCTCCGGCCCCATTCTAGAATTCATCTACCATTTTCATGGCATCATGTGCCTGGATCATGGTCTTGGATAATCTAAATAACCTGCCCTGGTCAAAATCTCTAGCAACTAGATATAGGGATTCCATCCATTCATCAAATTTACTGAGGACGTAGTCCTCCGGGGTGCATGTTCTGGTGGTGAAGGAATCGACCTGCGATATTCTAACCACAAATACTTGAAACAGAACCAAGGGGTATTGGGCTGCTGTGAGCTTTTGTTTCAAGGCCTTAACCAGTTCCTTGCACACCTCAATTTTCAGGCCAAGTCTGGATTACTGGGCCTAGAGGGAATCATATGATTTGTCTCCCAAAATGCTTTCCTCTATGGTGGCTTCTTCTCCAATGTTGTGAATTTCTTCCAACCTGACCCTCCATTTCTCATACTTTTCTAAGTCTTGCTCCCATACAAGAGTGGAGCCATTTTCTTGGCTGATAAGGACATCGATCTGATAAAGGTCTAGGAGGGACACCGCTAGAAATTGCCTTATAGTAGCTACTTTCTCAGAGGCCCACCTATCTACAGCTTGGGCCTTATTTTTCATGGCCCTTAGAGAATCCACATCACCCTGCACAAGTGGCAATCCAGAGGTAGGAGCCTCCAGGTGGACTTTGGCCAGGGGCCATGTAACTTCTACTAGAAGTGCGAGGAGATTGGCATTAGTTTCTCTTTCCTTCTTCAACTTCTGGCCCTGCTTGGAGTATCGGGCCTCTATTACCTTGGTGGCCTCCTTTAGTAGGTTTAATTTTCCCTGCTTGTCTCTTCTCCCCAGAGCTACTTCTGTGATGTTATAGTCTTCAAGCCTTACGGATGCAGCATCTGTATTTGGAGGAGGTGTTGCAATAGTCACAACTATGCTACCTATTGGACCAGTCCAGAGAGTATGGACTGTCCGTGCCTTCTTAGGCTTCTGGGCCTCTGCATTACGGGCCATCATCTCTACCAGGGAGAGCGGAGTGCTTGTTTCTACTGCCAAGGCCTTCCCCTTCCTTGATTCCACCAACCATTGAGGCAGCTGGGGTGGCTTTGCTGTTAGGACCTGAGTATGTAAGTTCCCCTTTGAACTTGGTGGCAAGTTCCCTATATTTTTTATGTTGTCAGGCTCCTTTTCCTTTACCTGTTCCTATTCCTACTCTCCTAGCACTTCAGTATCTTTTGCCAAGTTGGAGCCTTGGTTGGTTGAGTCTGGGACTTCCCCGCCTGCACCTATATTACTTGTTTCTTTGAGGATTTCCCCATCTTGTTGTTACTATTGTTCACCAACCCTTCTTCTTTCTTCTATCAGAATCTCTTCCTCCACTAGAATATCTTGTGGGATTGGGTGAGGTCGTTGGCCAAAGTTCAGCAATGCGGCCACTTTCACTACCTCACCAAATGTATTTCAGGGAGCCTAGTCTCCCAAAGTGACCAAAGGTGTTTGGAGCGTGATGATCAAGGGTACGGTTGATCCTGTGGGTCCAATTTCCTTGACCATCGGTCGCTCATCTGTCATTTTCCTTGGTTGATTCTCGACCTCTTGGGATGGTGTTTCTTCTTTCCTTCCCTGCTCTTTTTGTTCCTCTTGTGTTTCTTCTCAGACTTCCTTCTCTATGGCAGCTTCTTGTTCTAGGATCTCCTGTTCTACAGGGATATCTTCCTTCTCTTGAGTGGCAATTTCCTCCACCGTGTGACCTATATCTTGATGAAGGTCCATGAGCTCATCCGCTGAGAAAGTGTCATCAAAGTCATCATGCGGGGGCGAGGAGTCATAAATATTTTCTAGTCTGGGAGAATTTGAACTGACATCAATGGGAGGCAAATCTTGTATACTAGGGATAATGGTTGCGCTTGGTGTGGGGGTCACCTTCTTCTTTTTCTTTCTCATCAGTGGGACCTTGGTCTCTAGAATACAGGTAGACTCCGCATTAGCAAAATTTTGTCTTCTCATCATCACAGCCAACGACAAGGATCTTGTCGGGTGAGCAGATGCCATTGGAGTTATGAGGAGGCCAGATTACATCTGTGCACTTATCTACTGGCTTTCCAAGCTTTCTAACTCCATCTATTATTATAGCTGCACCATTAAGGGAGTGGGACCTCTGGGAGGTATCCTAGCTAGGGTATCTTCTTTTTCTTTCCCCTTACTCAAGCTAGGTCTGGTGATGGCAACAGGTGTTGAAGTGGACCTTCAAACAATTGGTCCCCTCCAGGTGATTTTGGGACACACCTGGACAAAATATTGGTGACTTGCCTCCAAAATAGGGTGGCATACTCCTTCAATTGTTAAGTCTTCAGGGGTGGCCCTATCCACTGGAGGCAGATCTAACTTGTCTAATCCTTGCCCTTTGTATGCTGGGTCTTCTAATGACCCATCATCTGAATAATCCTTTAGGAAAGTTTCAAGGTATAGCGCCTTCATGAGTCCTTTGGACATGCACAAATGTTGTCAGACCCGGGGATCAAAACTATCGCAGTAGTCTGCCTAAAATTATTCAATGTCTGATTTGTGCGGTGGGGATGCCCGGGGTAGTGCCAACATAATCTTGCGTAGGGGATCATAATTTTTATTGGTGTGGTGGAATTCCACCAGTCCCAAGCTCTTCTGTTCACTATCTAACTTCATTTCTATAGCGAGGCTGCATGTATAATTCTCACATGAAACTGGGAATGGGATGTGAACAAACTTCTTCAATGTGAAGAAAGTGTGCAGATCCATGATCTGTTGCTAGAACTCCAAAAGAATAATTCTATCCCTGCAATACTAGGGAAGAAGATGGGGCTTCCTGGAGAAGCCAGTTATCCGAATGTAAGTGTGATGCTAGAAAGAAATAAAATAATGGTCATAGGTATTTACCAAGTTCATTTCCTCCTGTGATAACTGATACCTAGATTCCCAAGTAAGTGTTAGAATTTTTTGGTAAATGAAAGCATCATTTACCCGACAGAAATTCAGGAAACTAAGTTCCCATTGTACTTGGGGATAATGATCCCATGGTGTCAACTAGCCTGGCCTATTTCCAAGTTCACCTACTATTCCCAAACCCACAAAGGTCGGTCACTATTGGGCTAGTGCCCATAGCATGTATGATGTCAGGTAGAACTTAGATCTCTAGATGACACCCTTCAGTTGCATGTCGATGTGATTGGCTATGATAGCCACCCAGTTGAAGGTCTAACTATGAGTGATGATGCAGTAGAGAAAGTAGTACATCCATGCTGAGAAACCCCAGGCATGGGGCAATCTGAAGATCCTGCACAAAAATATGATGCCCGCCTAAATGGGCTCTTTGAACTCCCCTCGAGGAATTTCTAACTTCATCCTTTTATGGTCCCTCTTCAGGGACTTCAGCTAGTGGCTATTGAGATATTACTCTGAGATAAGGGTAGCATCCTTGAATTCCTGCAATGTATGGGCCCGATTCTAGATAATCGACCCATTGAACTCTGGGATCCCCAGCCCTGAGGCAAAAGTTTCTGCATCCACGGTGACAATTGTTGCTTGATACTATAATGGCCAGGGATCTGGAAGTAGAATGTTTTGAGTAGGTATGTTGTACAAAGTTTCCACTTGGAGTATTAATTCATGTGATTGCACCAAACAAGGAATGTTTGTAGCCTTAATGAAGCCAGAGGCGACAAGCTGAGTGGCCAAACTTTCTCCGGTGGCCTTCAACCTATAGACGGCCTAGATTAAGCCTTGCATTTCAGCCCAAAGTCTGGGCTCTATATCCATTTTTTCCTAAACTTTGGAATCCACCTTGGATCCCACGAGAACACCCTCCATGTATTTGGAGGTGAGTGGCAGCTTTGCTAGCATCTTTTTGGTCTTGGTTTTTGTGGTCACCTAGGTGGAAGTGGTAGGTAGCTCCGAGCTATCGGGAGGAGTGATTACTTCAGACATCTTGATTGACTATTTGCAACTTGCAAGACCAGAGAACTGTCAAATCATGGAATATATAAAAGAATATCAAAAAATACGGGGGAATCGTCACCACCCTACACCTGTCCAACAAGTGTTAGCATATGTCAAAGAATCCTGAAATACATGAAATAGACGTGAGTTATATTTTGGGGTGTTCAACCAAATGACAGGGGAAATGAAAGACAAGGGACTGTTTGGGACCCAGAGTCTAGATAAACTAGTCGTTGTCATGTCAATGTGACTAGTAGGAAACCATATTTAGCTGATTTGGGTTGGCACGTGGTTACATGATAGGTGACATAAAGGAAATAATGGTGATAAGTGGGCTGACATGGGTTAAATTGAATGCTAGATGGGACAAGGTTTAAATTC
Organism: Thuja plicata; assembly: GCA_018584345.1. NCBI lineage: Eukaryota > Viridiplantae > Streptophyta > Pinopsida > Cupressales > Cupressaceae > Thuja > Thuja plicata. Next base: position 1,280,320 of record MU223396.1, read on the forward strand.
CCATTCATGGGAAATTAGTCTTGCCATTAAGGTGATGAGATAGAGGAGAGAGAAAGCCATCATGGCTCGAACTAGCGAGGTGCTGAGTATGAGCCATGGTGACTCCCTCTCGACGAGCTTGGTGTGGTGAGTGAAAACATGATAGAGTGTGATGAACTCATCAGCTTAGAAGGACACACACAAAATATATACACAAATTTACAGAGGGTCAAAGGCCGAAACACATATACACTAAAATACACGGTATTTAGTAACTACTTATAGATTTATACAATATTTACATAGGTACATGAGCTACCCTAAGACAATATACATTGTATACATGAGTTTACAACTGCATAGAGGGAAAACAACCCTCTGGTAGAGCCAACCCACCAATGGGAAGCAAACCAAAAAGAAAAACACAAAAGGCGAACCAGCAAAACTGAACAAAGCGAAACCAAAAACAAAAGGAAACAGCAAGAAAAAGACAACAAGAAACCAAAGGAAAACTGAGGACCTACCTGGAAACATGAATAAAATTAGGGGAGAATCACACCAAGAGCACTATAAAACAAGTCTACCCTTGAATGATCACAAACATACACCACAAATCAACTGGTAATCGCCCACTAAGCACAGAATACTTCACAGTTTAATCACAGCTTAATCACCTAAGAATCACTCAAATTGCTCTAAGTGTTTTAATCACGATAACTATGAAAGTGATGTGTAGTTTCCATTTATACTCTTAGGATAAAAAAAAGTTACACTCTTCTCTGCAAACTCTGGAACAGGCAGACCTCTGAACTCCAAGCCCAAGGATTGCATGCAACTATGCCTTCTCGTGAAAGGAGATAGGGTTGAAGAGAATCTTGAATTCCAGAATCTAGCTCTGGAAGAACAAAAGACTTCGGGACCGGACCTGGAGTCACAAAATATAGAACACAAAAGGAATACACCTCATGGGAGAAAATCTTGAAGAAGGAAAACAAAGGGAACAAAGAAAACAAGGCAAGAGCCAAAGCAAAAATAGGGGACCCAACATTTTGCACACAAAATGTAGGGATGGGTATGCAGGGCATAACAGGTTTCAGAGCGCAGTTCTCCTACAAAAGGTTTTAATCAGATTGGGAGTACAGATCTTGAGATGGATATTTACAAGTTGGGTAAAGTCATTAAGAATCAAAAGATTGAAATTTATCTAGCATTGCATCAGGTTAAAACTGCAAGACAGGAGCTAAAGAAGTCCTTGCAAGCAAGAAAATATTTGGCCAAACAAATGAATGATACACGTTATCAAGAAGAAGATATTGAAAATATATTTCAGAATGGAGACTCTACTGAGAGCGATGTAGCAATTGTAGATCTACTAGAAAGGAACAATACATTGTGTGAAGAAGTCTAAAACCTGAAAAGAGAACAAGAAATGAAAATAGTAAGACTATGTGAAGTAGTGGAACAAAAGAAGAAAGATGAAGATGACAAAGCTATGATTGAAGAAGACAAAAGAATGATGACTGTCAGACTTGATGAAAGGACACATGAATTAAAAATGATGACAAACAATCCGGTTGACATGGTTAATCAATTGTTACCTGCAAATCAGGAGATCAGTAGGAAAGATATGGAAATTGTGAATCTAAGATCTGAGAATAGTCAATTGAAAGATGAATTGAGATCTGAGAAACAATTGAATAAAAGATTGAATAGACCTAATGAAGCCTTGAATCATTTTGAAAACTTGATGGAAGAATCAAGGAGATCTAAAGATTCTTCTGGATTAGGTCACACTGAAAAACAAACATCTACTAAGAAAGGAGAAAAATCTAAGACTAGTGAAAGGAGGAGTGCAAAGAAAAGGAATAACAAGCTTGTATGCCATCACTATGGAAAATTGGGACACACAACAAACATTTGTCGAAGAAATATTGGTAAGTCCAATGCTAAACCTAAGTTCAATGGTTATTTCTTTAACTGTAAGAAGTTTGGACATCAAGCACATGAATGTTGGGCAAAGGCAAACAATGCACCTCCCACACCTAGATTCAATGGGAATTGTTACAACTATCAAAAATTTGGGCATAGAGCACAAGATTGTAGATCTAATGCTAAACAACAATGGACATCAAAGACACAAGCAAAAGCACCAAGGAAGGGTAACACCTAAAATTGGGATTATAACACATGGAATAGCTGTCATTACTGTGGTGAGTATGGACATGTTCTAGAAAACTACATAAAGGCACATTTCAGAGGTAAATCTAAGAGTTGGATGAATGTAAGCCTAGTTTTCTATAATTGTTTGAAGATTGGTCATACTAGGAAAGATTGCAAAGCAAGAGTACCTGCTCCTACTGTTGAGGAAATAAGAGAATAGATGAACCAAACATGGGTAAGGAAAACATAACCAAGTAGCAGTGAAGCAAATGAAGCCGAGGTCACCCAATCCAATGGATCAGGTAATCCCACCATCACTAATTAAGCAAAGGAATGTATGTAAGGAACCGTGTTTATATTTCATATCTTTTATCAGTTCCTAACATATAAAAGTACAAAAGTCCATATCTACATTTGTTAAGATGCATCAGGACATATTTTAAGTTATACAGTGAGCAAATTCAAAAAGCACTATAGGTTTTGAGCATCAGTATATTTCTAATGTGTGCTGAGTAATTTTTGTTTGGTGGCCAAGTGATAAGTGAATCTTGTGAGTCAGCCTAGGACATCTGTTTGGCACTCACTCAATGGAAAGAACATTTAATTTTGACCTAACTTTCAACCATTAGATTATATGTAAAGAAAAGAGCTATTTCATTTCTTCTCACCATGCAATTAAGAATTTCATAAGAGCGATTGTGCATTTGTGAACTTGAACTCAGCAAAGATTTCAAAGATTTCTACAACGTGTCATCAGAAAGCTCTTAGTGGAAAGTGTGGATTTTGTTACTTTCCAAGGTACTTTGTTTGTGATCTTTGAAACCCTAATTTCTCAGAGAAAATGGCCTCAAGTTCTTCTACACTAATAAGGAGAATGGAGAAGGAATTGCTAGATGTTCAATTGGTAAGGAGCGACACCTATGTGCCTCCTAATTTCTGTGTAGTTCCTAAGAGCACCATCAAGGGTGATCTGACTGGAGCCCTATCATCAATTACACCAAAGGTACTTATGATCCATGATATCAGATCATGTTATATGTGTAAGATCAGTGAATTTGGAGATCACGATCTTAGGGCATCTTACAATAGATTATGCACAAATGGAGTTTTAAAAGATGAACATAAACACTTAGCTGAGAGAGGGTTAACTCATGCCCTAGACTTTCTGAGAGAGTTCAGAATGGAATAGATCAAGATTATTTTGAGTCAAATACACAACATGAACATGTTGCTAGAGAATGGACCAGTCAGGATAACAAAAGAGATTATTCATCGAGTAATAGGTTATCCAATTCTAAATGGGAAGAGAACGATGAAATGTTAGAGTAAAGAGAAAATTGAAGAACTCACTAGAGCCATTTGGAACAAAAGAGGGATGACCATCTCTAGAGTTAAATATTTGGAGCTTGACTTCACAGTAAGGGTTATAGCTCATAAGTTCTATCAGTCAAGTCGACTGGATAGTGTCCCATGCGTTGCGGTTGACCAGGCATGGAAGATTATAAAGAAGGATCATACATATGACCTTGTCGAGCTACAACTAATGTAACTAGCTGAGAACCTATCTTCAATCAGAAGGGAAAAAAGTTCAGTATGTAAGTTTGGATCTCTGCTCACTTGCATATTTTTCTACATACAAGAAAACTTTTCCTACTTTTGGAAACATAGTATGGAAAATAGACAGACCTATCACTGAGAAAATCAATACTTATATTTAGAAATTAGGTGATAATTTTGATAATCTCATGGGAACTTATTTTTTGGAATTCAAGAGAAAGATGAGGTTAAGGAGTATAATTCCCAGTTCACTAGTTGAAAAACATTATGAGGATGTTTGTTTCCTTGTAGACACAGATTACGCTTATGTACAGGAAGTAGTGCTGAGGGCATCATGGCTAAGGCCATTACCTTATGAAGTAAACATTAATGAGACATCCACAACAATAAAAACTTTGTTGGTAGAAGAAATTGACAGTGCAATGAAACATTTTGGAAACTATGAAGAAGCTAAGTCTAGAATCACTATGGATTTGAAGGCTGGCACTATGGAGAGAAAGAGGAAGAAAATTGTCAAAAATCTAAAGAAGATGGTTGGAATTCAAAGTGATGAAGAAGTAGAAGATGCACCTTTGGGATTGTCAATAGGACATGGAGAAGACATGTCTAGTGAAGAAGAACAAGAGGAAAGTGAACCTGAAGAAGAGGTCACTGTGAAAGGTAAAGGGAAGTAGCCAGTAGTTGCCGAGGATACTAAACAAAGAAAAGTTAAACCTAAGGCTACCCCTCTTTTTGCTAACTAGCCAAGGACTAGGGAATCATCTCTTGCTTGGATAGAAAAAGTGTATACAAAGAAGAATGTTGGGGAGAGTAGCTCAGGAAAGAGAAAACAAGTTGAAACCAAGGTTGTGTCGAGCCAACCTGCTAAGAAAAGACCAAGGAGGAAGCTATAATTGGAATCTAAAGATGATGAGGAGACATACACATATGTACCTAGAAACATACCTACAACATCATTTAAACCAATGACATATATTGATGAGGTATGTAAGAACCTAAGAAGTAATTCAAGTTTAGCAGGATTCAAATTTATAAAGTATGAAAAACTGAGTGTAGTAAATAAGCACAAGATTCAAGAATATTTAATCAATATGATGGGCACATTCAAAATGACACCTATTGAGATAGGAGATAGTGTTCCTATAGAATTATATGATATTTTGTCTCAAAAATGGCAATATGCACTGATGACTGAGAGACAAATAAGGGAAGGAACTTTGGCTAAGATCATTCCAGACTTGACAAAGAAACATATAGCTAAGTTCATTGAGAAATATAAGGGGAAGTTTATTCCTAAACAGAGAGCCTATGCTATTTTGAGGAATGATCTTGAAGGTATAGTACAATAGAGTAACAAAAAATGGAAATAAATTTTTGGGCTAATTACTAAGAACGCTAATGATAAAGAAGAAGACAACTCAGAGCTAAAGGAAATGGAGAAAGAAACTACTACAGATCAAGCAGAAAAAAAAACTGAAATCCAAAAGGAAATAGGTGATGAGAAAGTTACAGACTTGACAATGGATAGTCCAATTGACACTGCACTTGGAGGTGACAACAATGTGAAAGCTGAGGATCAGAATGAGCCGAAAGACACAAGTATTCAATCGCCTATTCAAGAAACTGAGGTAGAGCAGGATAAAGAAGGAGAAAAGGAGATAATAAATACAAATCCACCTATTTCAGAGGTTATATAAATAGTTTTAGGGAGTGAAGATAAGATGGAAGAAATTGCAGACAAGCCCATAGAACAAGAAGCTATACAAGTGTTGGTTGATCTACCACACTCTACATGATCCACTCCCACTGCACCTAAGATAGGAAGTGTACCTAATCAGTAGGTAATCTTGACTCAGTTGAAGGCAGCAAGTGAAATCAATATTGACAAAGGTAAAGATATCACGGTAACTGAGCCGAGTATCAGCTCTTTAGAACTCAAAAGGAAGAAGTCACATAAGAGGAAGTCACCTAGTCCAAGTGTCACTTTGGATGAAGTGATTGTGATTCCTAAATGGGATATAGACAACTTGACATACGAGCAGATTCAAACTCTACAAGACCTTTTGAAGAGGAAAAATAAATAAGAGGAACTAAAGAGAGAACACCAACAAAAGAAAGTATTACATGAGATAAAGGATATTTTTGTTAATGCTTTTGATATAACTGATGTTAATGAGAAAATATCAATACTGGAATAGTTAGTCCATATTGTGCAGAAATTTAATGATGAAAATGGTGAGGCAAATGAGAAGCTGCTACAATATTCTGAGAGAAAATTTGAGAATAAAGTTTTGGAGAAGATATCAGTAGACATTTCTATCAAATAGGTTGAACTTTCTTCTCTTATTAGTATTCTTGAATAGGTTGCAAATAATGTTTATTCATTGTATAAAAAGATATGTGATGTAGAATTCTTTACCAAGGATAATCAATAGTTTTTTGAGAAGCTGCAACTAGATTTGAAGTCAATAGGGAGTACATTGAGTATGGATGCTAGTTCTAGCTCCTTACATTTTGACAAGTTGACTCATACACAGAGAAGATTAGCCGAGCTTATGGCTAAAGATGACAGAATTAGAGAAAAGTTAATAACCATTCAGACTGCCTTAATACCTCATCTGGAGGTTATATAGAAAGAACTTAAAGCTGAAAATGAATTAGTTAAGAGGGATTCTCATCTCTCTTCAACAGATAGGTTGGTAAGTCTAGCTTTTGAGCTAGAAATTAAGTTACAATTCACGAAGTTTGTAAAGGATAGTTGGGATAAAGCATTTGCACTAACTTTATAGCTTCATAAATCATTTTTGGATAAGTATAAATTAACCCTTGCAGCTATCAGTGACAAAAAAGGGGGAATTAGATAAGGAAACAGATAAAGATGTGCAGAATCAAGCATAATATTGTGTATGGCATGTATATTATGTAAGTATGAAGTTTAATCTTAGGGGGAGTACATTGTATACTTCAGGCAAAAGTTTGTGAATGTAAAAAAATGATAAGTGTGTTTTTGCCACTAATATCAAAGGGGGAGATTGTTGATCTCTAAGTTTTGTTGATCATTAGTGTCCCACACTTAGTCTTTTATCTAGGTAGGTTAGCTGGTCATCACTGCGGCTGAGCTATCCAGTATAGGCCAAGAAATTTGGCATAGTTGTTGCCAAGCAGATAGTGATTGCCGAGTGACTTGGAAATCAAGAAAAAGGTTGATCATGTTCATGCTGAGCACTAGAGTTTTAATGTGCCGAGCAAGATAGTTTTGACATATAATTTTGATGAAGGGAGACTCCCCTTAATACCAGAAACACACGACAGAAACAAAGAGAAACAACAGAAATTTGCAAGAACAGAAAATTGGCTTCTTATTGGCTCCACAAATGTGGAATTACAAACTTTAGAATTACAATATCAAAAGCCACATGGGCATCC